>JABJWA020000223.1:0-25945 GCA_020352615.2 Yoshiicerus persimilis | reverse complement strand
ATATAAATTCAAATATACTTTATTGAATCAATTATGAAAATAATACTAAATGTTGAAACTGTTTTGAAACTAATAAATTTAAGAAATAATAAATTGAAACTTTTTTGTAATAATTCTCAAAATAAATTGCAAATCTTTTATTGAGTAATTTGAAAATAAATAAATTGAAATCCCTTTTTTCTCTGAATTAATTTTGAAATCTAAATTGAAACTTTATTTGAATAATTTGCAACATAAATTTGAAACTTGTTCTGAATAATTTGAAATAAATTAAATAAATTCAAATATTTTTATTACTTAATTGAAACTTTTTTAAAATAATCAGTTAAATAAATTCGACAACTTTTTGAATAATCTTGAACAAATAAATTGAAACTTTTTTCGAATAATTTGAAATCCATAATTTAGATAACTTTTATTGAAAATAATTGAAATCAATATGCCATATAAATGCAAACCTTTTAAGAATAATTATCGAAATAAATTGTAAACTTTTTGAATAATTATGCCAATATATAAATGAAACCTTTTTAATGAATTATAATTTGAAATAAATTGAACTTTTTTGAAACAATTTCGAAATAAATTGAAACTTTTTGTTGAATAATTGAAATAAATTCAAACTTTTTTGAAAAATTTCAAATAATCTTTTTTGTATAAATTTGAAAACTTTTTTGAAAAATAATTTGAAATAAATTGAAAACTTTTATGTGAATTAATTGTGAAATAAATTGAAACTTTTCTTGCCATGATAAATTTAGAAAATTAAATTGAAAACTTTTTTGAAATAATTTGAAATAAAATTGAAAACTTTTTGAATAATTTGAAATAAATGAAACTTTTTTGAATAATTTGAAATAAATTGAAACTTTTTTGAATAATTGAAATAAATTGAAACTTTTTTGAATAATTGAAATAAATTGAAACTTTTTTGAATAATTTGACAAATAAATTTGAAACTTTTTTTTGAAATAATTTGAAATTAAATTGAAACTTTTTGAATAATTTGAAATAAATTGAAACTTTTTTGAATAATTTGAATAATAAATTTTTTTGAAACTTTTTTTTTTTGAGTAATTTGAAATAAATTGAAACTTTTTTGAATAATTTGAAAATAAATTGAAACTTTTTTTGAAGTAATTTGAAATAAATTGACACTATTTTGAATAATTTGAAATATATTGAAACTTTTTTGAAAAATTTGAAATAAATTGAAAATTTTTTGAATAATTTGAAATAAATTGAAACTTTTTTGAATAATTTGAAATAAATTGAAACATTTTTGAATAATTTGAAATAAATTGAAACTTTTTTGAATAATTTGAAATAAATTGAAACTTTTTTGAATAATTTGAAATAAATTGAAACATTTTTGAATAAGTTGAAATAAATTGAAACTTTTTATTGAAATAATTTCAAATAAATTGCAAACTTTTTGAATATTTGAAATAAATTGAAACTTTTTGAATAATTTGAAATAAATTGAAACTTTTTGAATAATTTGAAATAATTGAAACTTTTTTGAATAATTTTGAAATATAAATAAATTGAAACTTTTTTTGAATAAATTTGAAATAAAATTGAAACTTTTTTGAATAATTTGAAATAATTGAAACTTTTTTGAATATTTTGAAATAAATTGAAACTTTTTTGAGTAATTTGAAATAAATTGAAACTTTTTTGAATAATTTGAAATAAATTGAAACTTTTTTGAATAATTTGAAATAAATTGAAACTTTTGTTGAATAATTTGAAATAAATTGAAACTTTTTGAAATAAATTTGAAATAAATTCAAATAAATTCAAACATTTTTGAATAATTTGAAATAAATTCATAAATTAAATTCAAACTATTTTTGAATAATTTGAAATAAATTGAAACTTTTTTGAATAATTTGAAATAAATTGAAAACTTTTTTGAATAATTTGAAATAAATTGAAACTTTTTTGAATAATTTGAAATAAATTGAAACTTTTTTGAGTAATTTGAAATAAATTGAAACTTTTTGACATAATTTGAAAATAAATTGAAACTTTTTTGAATAAATTTGAAATAATTGAAACTTTTTTGAATAATTTGGAAATAATTGAAACTTTTTGGAATAATTTGAAATAAATTCCAAATAAATTCAAACAATTTGAATACATTTGAAATAAATTGAAATAAATTCAAATTTTTTGAATAATTTGAAATAAATTGAAACTTTTTTGAATAATTTGAAATAAATTGAAACTTTTTTGAATAATTTGAAATAAATTGAAAGTTTTTTTAATTATTTGTAATAAATTGTAACTTTTTTGAATAATTAGAAATAATTGAAACTTTTTGAATAATTTGAAATAAATTGAAACTTTTCTGAATAATTTGAAATAAATTGAAGCATTTTAAAGTAATTTGAAATAAATTGAAACTTGTTTGAACAATTTGAAATAAATTGAAACTTTTTTGAATAATTTGAAATAAATTGAAACATTTTTTAATAATGAGAAATAAATTGAAACATTTTTTAATAATGAGAAATAAATTGAAACTTTTTTGAATAATTTGAAATATATTGAAACTTTTTTGAATAATTTGTAATAATTTGTAACTTTTTTGAGTAATTTGTAATAAATTGAAACATTTTTTAATAATGAGAAATAAATTGAAACTTTTTTGAATAATTTGAAATTAATTGAAACTTTTTTGAATAATTGGAAATTAATTGAAACTTTTTTGAATTATTTGAAATAATTTGAAACTTTTTTTAATTTGAAATAAATTGAATTTTATTAAATAATGTGAAATAAATTGAAAGGTTTTAAAGAATTGAGAATAAATTGAAACTGTTTTGAATAATTTGAACTAATAAACAATAATTGAAACTTATTGAATAATTTGAAAATTGAAATAATTGAAACTTTTTGAATAATTTGAAATAAATTGAAACGTTTTTGAGGTAATTTGAAATAAATTGAAAACTTTTTGAATAATTTGAAATAAATTGAAACTGTTTTTGAATAATTTGAAATAAATTGAAACTTTTTTGAATAATTTGAACAAATAAATTGAAACTTTTTGAATAATTTGCAAATAAATTCAAACTTTTTGAATAATTTGAATAAAATAAATTGAAACTTTTTTGAATAATTCGAAATAAATTAAAACTTTTTTGAATAATTTGAAATAAATTGAAACTTTTTTGAATAATTAGAAATAAATTGAAACTTTTTTGAATAATTTGAAATAAATTGAAACTTTTTTGAATAATTTGAAATAAATTGAAACCTTTTTAAATAATTTGAAATAAATTGAAACTTTTTTGAATAATTCGAAATAAATTAAAACTTTTTTGAATAATTTGAAATAAATTGAAACCTTTTTAAATAATTTGAAATAAATTGAAACTTTTTTGAATAATTCGAAATAAATTGAAACTGTTTTGGATAATTTGAAATAAATTGAAACGTTTTTGAATAATTTGAAATAAATTGAAACTTTTTTGAATAATTTGAAAAAAATTGAAACTGTTTTGGATAATTTGAAATTTTGAATAATTTGAAATAAATTCAAATAAATTCAAATATTTTTGAATAATTTGAAATAAATTGAAACTTTTTTGAATAATTTGAAATAAATTGAAACTTTTTTGAATAATTTAAAATAAATTGAAACTTTTTTGAGTAATTTGAAATAAATTGAAACTTTTTTGAATAATTTGAAATAAATTGAAACTTTTTTGAATAATTTGAAATAAATTAAAATAAATTCAAATATTTTTTAATAAATTGAAACTTTTAAAAATAATTTTAAATAAATTGAAACTTTTTTGAATAATTTGAAATAAATTGAAACTTTTTTGAATAATTTGAAATAAATTGAAACTTTTTTGAATAATTTGAAATAAATTGAAACTTTTTTGAATAATTTGAAATAAATTGAAACTTTTTTGAATAATTTGAAATAAATTGAAACTTTTTTGAATAATTTGAAATAAATTGAAACTTTTTTGAATAATTTGAAATAAATTGAACTTTTTGATTAATTTGAAATAAATTGAAACTTTTTTGAATAATTTGAAATAAATTGAAACTTTTTGAATAATTTGAAATAAATTGAAACTTTTTTGAATAATTTGAAATAAATTGAAACTTTTTTGAATAATTTGAAATAAATTGAAACTTTTTTGAAATATTTTGAAAATAAATAAATTGAAACTTTTTTGAATAATTGAAATAAATTGAAACTTTGAACAATAACTTTTTGAATAATTTGAAATAATTGAAACTTTTGAATAATTTGAATAAATTGAACTTTTGATAATTTGAAATAAATTGAAACTTTTTTGAATAATTGAAATAATTGAAACTTTTTGAATAATTTGAAATAAATTGAAACTTTTTTGAATAATTTGAAATAAATTGAAACTTTTTTGATAATTTGAATAAATTGAAACTTTTTTGAATAAATTTGAAATAAATTGAAACTTTTTTGAATAATTTGAAATAAATTGAAACTTTTTTGAGTAATTTGAAATAAATTGAAACTTTTTTGAATAATTGAAATAAATTGAAACTTTTTTGAATAATTTGAAATAAATTGAAACTTTTTGATAATTTGAAATAAATGAAACTTTTTTGAATAATTGAAATAATTGAAACTTTTTATAATTTGAAAAATTGAAACTTTTTGAAATAATATTGAAACTTGAATATTTGAAATAAATTTGAAATAATAATTGAAACTTTTTTGAATAATTTGAAATAAATTGAAACTTGTTTGAATAATTTGAAATAATTGAAACTTTTTGAATAATTTGAAATAAATTGAAACTTTGTTTGAAACTGAAATTTTGAAATAAATTGAAATAATTTGAATAACTTGACTTTTTTGAATAATTTGAAATAAATTGAACTTTTTTGAATAATTTGAAATAATTGAAACTTTTTTGAACATTTGAAATAATTGAAACTGAATTTGAAATAAATTGAAACTTTTTTGAATAATTTGAAATAAATTGAAACTTTTTTGAATAATTTGAAATAAATTGAAACTTTTTTGAATAATTTGAAATAAATTGAAACTTTTTTGAATAATTTGAAATAAATTCAAATAAATTCAAACATTTTTGAATAATTTGAAATAAATTCAAATAAATTCAAATATTTTGAATAATTTGAAATAAATTGAAAATTTTTTGAATAATTTGAAATAAATAATAATTTGAAATAAATTGAAACTTTTTTGAATAATTTGAAATAAATTGAAACTTTTTGTGTAATAAATTTGAAATGAATAATTGAAATTTTTTGAAACTTTTTGATAATTAAATTTGAAATTTTATAATTTGAAATAAATTGAACTTTTTTGAATATTTGAAATAAATTGAAACTTTTTTGAATAATTTGAAATAATTGAAACTTTTGATAATTTGAAATAAATTGAAACTTTTTTGAATAATTTGAAATAAATTGAAACTTTTTTGAATAATTTGAAATAAATTGAAACTTTTTTGAATAATTTGAAATAAATTGAAACTTTTTTGAATATTTTGAAATAAATTGAAACTTTTTTGAATAATTTGAAATAAATTGAAACTTTTTTGGAATAATTTGAAATAAATTGAAACTTTTTGAATAATTTGAAATAAATTGAAACTTTTTTGAATAATTTGAAATAAATTGAAACTTTTAATCATTTGAATAATTGAAACTTTTTTGAATAATTGAATAATTGAAACTTTTTTGAATTAATTTGAAATAAATTGAAACTTTTTGATGAATAATTGAAATAATTGAAACTTTTTTGAATAATTTGAAATAAATTGAAACTTTTTTGAATAATTTGAAATAAATTGAAACTTTTTTGAATAATTTGAAATAAATTGAAATAAAATGAAACTTTTTTGAATAATTTGAAATAAATTGAATTTTTTTGAATAATTTGAAATAAATTGAAACCTTTTTGAATAATTTGAACAATGAATTCAAAAATTCAAACTTGAATTTGAATAAATTGAACTTTTATAATTTGTAATAATTTGAATCTTTTTTGAATAATTTGAAATAAATTGAAACTTTTTTTAATAATTTGAAATAAAATGAAACTTTTTTGAATAAATTGAAATAAAATGAAACTTTTTTGAATAATTTGAAATAAATTGAAATAAAATGAAACTTTTTGTAATAATTTGAAATAAATTGAAACTTTTTTGAATAATTCGAAATAAATTAAAACTTTTTTGAATAATTTGAAATAAATTGAAACTTTTTTGAATAATTTGAAATAAATTGAAACTTTTTTGAATAATTTGAAATAAATTGAAACTTTTTTGAATAATTTGAAATAAAATGAAACTTTTTTGAATAATTTGAAATAAATTGAAACCTTTTTGAATAATTTGAAATAAATTGAAACTTTTTTGACTAATTTGAAATAAATAGAAACTTTTTTGAACAATTTGAAATAAATTGAGACTTTTTTGAATAATTTGAAATAAATTGAAACTTTTTTGAATAATTTGAAATAAATTAATTGAAACTTTTTTGAATAATTTGAAATAAATTGAAACTTTTTTGAATAATTTGAAATAAATTGAAACTTTTTTGAATAATTTGAAATAAATTGAAACTTTTTATGTGTTTGAATAAATTGAAATAAATTGAAACTTTTTGAATTAATTTGACAATAAATTCAAATAAATTCAAATATTTTTGATATATAAATTGAAACTTTTTAAAAATAATTTTAAATAAATTGAAACTTTTTTGAATAATTTGAAATAAATTGAAACTTTTTTGAATAATTTGAAATAAATTGAAACTTTTTTGAATAATTTGAAATAAATTGAAACTTTTTGAATAATTTGAAATAAATTGAAACTATTTTGTATAATTTGATATAATTTGTAACTTTTTTGAATAATTTGAACTAAATTGAAACTTTTTTGAATAATTGGAAATGCATTGAAACTTTTTTTGAATAATTTAAAATAAATTGAAACTTTTTTGAATAATTGAAAATAAATTGAAACATTTTCGAATACTTGGAAATAAATAGAAACCTTTTTAAATAATGGGAAATTAATTGAAACATTTTAAAGTAATTTGAAATAAATTGAAACATTTCTGACTAATTTGAAATAAATGAAACTTTTGAATAATTTGAAATAAATTGAAACTTTTTTGAATAATTTAAATAAAATTGAAACTTTTTGAGTAATTTGAAATAAATTGAAACTTTTTTGAATAATTTGAAATAAATTGAAACTTTTTTGAATAATTTGAAATAAATTGAAACTTTTTTGAATAATTTGAAATAAATTGAAACTTTTTTGAATACTTTGAATAAATTCAAATAAATTCAAACATTTTTGAATAATTTTGAAATAATTCAAACAATTCAGAATATTTTTGAATAATTTGAATAATTGAAACTTTTTGAATAATTTCAAATAATTGAAACTTTTTTGAATAATTTGAAATAAATTGAAACTTTTTGAATAATTTGAAATAAATTGAAACTTTTTTGAATACTTTGAAATAAATTGAAACTTCTGACTAATTTGTAAATAAATTTGCAAATAAATTCAAACTATTTTTGAATAAATTGAAACTTTTTTGAATAATTTGAAATACATTGAAACTTTTTGAATAATTTGAAATAAATTGAAACTTTTTGAATAATTTGAAATAAATTGAAACTTTTTTGCATAATTTGAAATAAATTGAAACTTTTTTGAATAATTTGAAATAAATTGAAAAATTTTTGAATAATTTGAAATAAATGAAACTTTTTTGAGATAATTTGAAATAATGAAACTTTTTTGAATAATTTGAATAACAATAAATTGAAACTTTTTTGAATAATTTGAAATAAATTGCAAACTATTTTTTGAATAATTTGAAATAAATGAAACTTTTTTGAATAATTTGAAATAATTGAAACTTTTTTGAATAATTTGAAATAAATTGAAACTTTTTGAATAATTTGAAATAAATTGAAACTTTTTTGAGTAATTTGAAATAAATTGAAACTTTTTTGAATAATTTGAAATAAATTGAAACTTTTTTGAATAATTTGAAATAAATTGAAACTTTTTTGAATAATTTGAAATAAATTGAAACTTTTTTGAATAATTTGAAATAAATTCAAATAAATTCAAACATTTTTGAATAATTTGAAATAAATTCAAATAAATTCAAATATTTTTGAAAATTTGTTTGAAATTTTTTAAATTAAATTGAAACTTTTTGAATAATTTAAATAAATTGAAACTTTTTGAGTAATTTGAAATAAATTGAAACTTTTTTGAATAATTTGAAATAAATTGAAAACTTTTTTGAAGTAATTTGAAATAAAATTGAAACTTTTTGAATAATTTGAAATAAATTGAAAACTTTTTGAATAATTTGAAATAAATTGAAACTTTTTTGAATAATTTGAAATAAATTGAAACTTTTTTGAATAATTTGAAATAAAATTGCAAATAATTTCAACATTAATTTTTTGAATAATTGAAATAAATTCAATAAATGAAACTTTTTGAATAATTTGAAATAAATTGAAACCTTTTTTGAATAATTTGAATAAATTGAAACTTTTTTGAATAATTTGAAATAAATGAAACTTTTTTGAATAATTTGAAATAAATTGAAACTTTTTTGAATAATTTGAAATAAATTGAAATAAATTCAAAACTTTTTGAATAATTTGAAAATTAAATAATAAACTTTTTTGAATAATTTGAAATAAATTGAAACTGTTGAATAATTTGAAATAAATTGAAACTTTTTTGAATAATTTGAAATAAATTGAAACTTTTTTTTATAATTTGAAATAAATTGAAACTTTTTTGAATAATTTGAAATAAATTGAAACTTTTTTGAATAATTTGAAATAAATTGAAACTTTTTTGAATAATTTGAAATAAATTGAAACTTTTTTGAATAATTTGAAATAAATTGAAACTTTTTTGAATAATTTGAAATAAATTGAAACTTTTTTGAATAATTTGAAATAAATTGAAACTTTTTTGAATAATTTGAAATAAATTGAAACTTTTTGAATAATTTGAAATAAATTGAAACTATTTTGAATAATTTGAAATAAATTGAAACTTTTTTGAATAATTTGAAATAAATTGAAACTTTTTTGAATAATTTGAAATAAATTGAAACTTTTTTGAATAATTTGAAATAAATTGAAACTTTTTTGAATAATTTGAAATAATGATTTTTTGTAAAATACTTTTTTGAATAATTTGAAATAAATTGAAACTTTTTGAATAATGTGAAATAAATTGAAATAAATTCAACATTTATTGAATAATTTTGAATAATTCAAATAATTGAAACTTTTTGAATAATTTGAAATAAATTGAAACTTTTTGAATAATTGAAATAAAATTGAAACTTTTTGAATAAATTTAAAATAAATTGAAACTTTTTTGAATAATTTGAAATAAATTGAAACTTTTTTGAATAATTTGAAATAAATTGAAACTTTTTTGAATAATTTGAAATAAATTGAAACTTTTTTGAATAATTTGAAATAAATTGAAACTTTTTTGAATAATTTGAAATAAATTGAAACTTTTTTGAATAATTTGAAATAAATTGAAACTTTTTGAATAATTTGAAATAAATTGAAACTTTTTTGAATAATTTGAAATAAATTGAAACTTTTTTGAATAATTTGAAATAAATTGAAACTTTTTGAATAATTTGAAATAAATTGAAACTTTTTTGAGTAATTTGAAATAAATTGAAACTTTTTGAATAATTTGAAATAAATTGAAACTTTTTTGAATAATTTGAAATAAATTGAAACTTTTTTGAATAATTTGAAATAAATTGAAACTTTTTTGAATAATTTGAAATAAATGAAACTTTTGAATAATTGAAATAAATTGAAACTTTTTGAATAATTTGAAATAAATTGAAACTTTTTGAATAATTTGAAATAAATTGAAACTTTTTTGAGTAATTTGAAATAAATTGAAACTTTTTGAATAATTTGAAATAAATTGAAACTTTTTTGAATAATTTGAAATAAATTGAAACTTTTTTGAATAATTTGAAATAAATTGAAACTTTTTTGAATAATTTGAAATAAATTGAAACTTTTTTGAATAATTTGAAATAAATTGAAACTTTTTTGAATAATTTGAAATAAATTGAAACTTTTTTGAATAATTTGAAATAAATTGAAACTTTTTTGAATAATTTGAAATAAATTGAAACTTTTTTGAATAATTTGAAATAAATTGAAACTTTTTTGAATAATTTGAAATAAATTGAAACTTTTTTGAATAATTTGAAATAAATTGAAACTTTTTTGAATAATTTGAAATAAATTGAAACTTTTTTGAATAATTTGAAATAAATTGAAACTTTTTTGAATAATTTGAAATAAATTGAAACTTTTTTTGAATAATTTGAAATAAATTGAAACTTTTTTGAATAATTTGAAATATATTGAAACTTTTTTGAATAATTTGAAATAAATTGAAACTTTTTTGAATAATTTGAAATAAATTGAAACTTTTTTGAATAATTTGAAATAAATTGAAACTTTTTTGAATAATTTGAAATAAATTGAAACTTTTTTGAATAATTTGAAATAAATTGAAACTTTTTTGAGTAATTTGAAATAAATTGAAACTTTTTGAATAATTTGAAATAAATTGAAACTTTTTTGAATAATTTGAAATAAATTGAAACTTTTTTGAATAATTTGAAATAAATTGAAACTTTTTTGAATAATTTGAAATAAATTCAAATAAATTCAAACATTTTTGAATAATTTGAAATAAATTGAAACTTTTTTGAATAATTTGAAATAAATTGAAACTTTTTTGAATAATTTGAAATAAATTGAAACTTTTTTGAGTAATTTGAAATAAATTGAAACTTTTTGAATAATTTGAAATAAATTGAAACTTTTTTGAATAATTTGAAATAAATTGAAACTTTTTTGAATAATTTGAAATAAATTGAAACTTTTTGAATAATTTGAAATAATTGAAACTTTTTGAATATTTGAATAAATTGAAACTTTTTGAATAAATTGAAATAAATTGAAACTTTTTTGAATAATTTGAAATAAATTGAAACTTTTTTGAATAATTTGAAATAAATTGAAACTTTTTTGAATAATTTGAAATAAATTGAAACTTTTTTGAGTAATTTGAAATAAATTGAAACTTTTTGAATAATTTGAAATAAATTGAAACTTTTTTGAGTAATTTGAAATAAATTGAAACTTTTTTGAATAAATTGAAATAAATTGAAACTTTTTTGAATAATTTGAAATAAATTGAAACTTTTTTGAGTAATTTGAAATAAATTGAAACTTTTTGAATAATTTGAAATAAATTGAAACTTTTTTGAATAATTTGAAATAAATTGAAACTTTTTTGAATAATTTGAAATAAATTGAAACTTTTTTGAATAATTTGAAATAAATTGAAACTTTTTTGAATAATTTGAAATAAATTGAAACTTTTTTGAATAATTTGAAATAAATTGAAACTTTTTTGAATAATTTGAAATAAATTGAAACTTTTTTGAATAATTTGAAATAAATTCAAACATTTTTGAATAATTTGAAATAAATTCAAATAAATTCAAATATTTTTGAATAATTTGAAATAAATTGAAACTTTTTTGAATAATTTGAAATAAATTGAAACTTTTTTGAATAATTTGAAATAAATTGAAACTTTTTTGAATAATTTGAAATAAATTGAAACTTTTTTGAATAATTTGAAATAAATTGAAACTTTTTTGAATAATTTGAAATAAATTGAAACTTTTTTGAATAATTTGAAATAAATTGAAACTTGTTTGAATAATTTGAAATAAATTGAAACTTTTTTGAATAATTTGAAATAAATTGAAACTTTTTTGAATAATTTGAAATAAATTGAAACTTTTTTGAATAATTTGAAATAAATTGAAACTTTTTTGAATAATTTGAAATAAATTGAAACTTTTTTGAATAATTTGAAATAAATTGAAACTTTTTTGAGTAATTTGAAATAAATTGAAACTTTTTTGAATAATTTGAAATAAATTGAAACTTTTTTGAATAATTTGAAATAAATTGAAACTTTTTTGAATAATTTGAAATAAATTGAAACTTTTTTGAATAATTTGAAATAAATTCAAATAAATTCAAATATTTTTGAATAAAAATAATTTGAAATAAATTGAAACTTTTTTGAATAATTTGAAATAAATTGAAACTTTTTTGAATAATTTGAAATAAATTGAAACTTTTTTGAATAATTTGAAATAAATTGAAACTTTTTTGAATAATTTGAAATAAATTGAAACTTTTCTGAATAATTTGAAATAAATTAAAATAAATTCAAATATTTTTTAATAAATTGAAACTTTTAAAAATAATTTTAAATAAATTGAAACTTTTTTGAATAATTTGAAATAAATTGAAACTTTTTTGAATAATTTGAAATAAATTGAAACTTTTTTGAATAATTTGAAATAAATTGAAACTTTTTTGAATAATTTGAAATAAATTGAAACTTTTTTGAATAATTTGAAATAAATTGAAACTTTTTTGAATAATTTGAAATAAATTGAAACTTTTTTGAATAATTTGAAATAAATTGAAACTTTTTTGAATAATTTGAAATAAATTGAAACTTTTTTGAATAATTTGAAATAAATTGAAACTTTTTGAATAATTTGAAATAAATTGAAACTTTTTTGAATAATTTGAAATAAATTGAAACTTTTTGAATAATTTGAAATAAATTGAAACTTTTTTGAATAATTTGAAATAAATTGAAACTTTTTTGAATAATTTGAAATAAATTGAAATAAATTCAAATTTTTTTGAATAATTTGAAATAAATTGAAACTTTTTTGAATAATTTGAAATAAATTCAAATAAATTCAAACATTTTTGAATAATTTGAAATAAATTCAAATAAATTCAAATATTTTTGAATAATTTGAAATAAATTGAAACTTTTTTGAATAATTTGAAATAAATTGAAACTTTTTGAATAATTTGAAATAAATTGAAACTTTTTTGAATAATTTGAAATAAATTGAAACTTTTTTGAATAATTTGAAATAAATTGAAACTTTTTTGAATAATTTGAAATAAATTGAAACTTTTTTGAATAATTTGAAATAAATTGAAACTTTTTTGAATAATTTGAAATAAATTGAAACTTTTTTGAATAATTTGAAATAAATTGAAACTTTTTTGAATAATTTGAAATAAATTGAAACTTTTTTGAATAATTTGAAATAAATTGAAACTTTTTTGAATAATTTGAAATAAATTGAAACTTTTTTGAATAATTTGAAATAAATTGAAACTTTTTTGAATAATTTGAAATAAATTGAAACTTTTTTGAGTAATTTGAAATAAATTGAAACTTTTTGAATAATTTGAAATAAATTGAAACTTTTTTGAATAATTTGAAATAAATTGAAACTTTTTTGAATAATTTGAAATAAATTGAAACTTTTTTGAATAATTTGAAATAAATTGAAACTTTTTTGAATAATTTGAAATAAATTGAAACTTTTTTGAATAATTTGAAATAAATTGAAACTTTTTTGAATAATTTGAAATAAATTGAAACTTTTTTGAATAATTTGAAATAAATTGAAACTTTTTTGAATAATTTGAAATAAATTGAAACTTTTTTGAATAATTTGAAATAAATTGAAACTTTTTTGAATAATTTGAAATAAATTGAAACTTTTTTGAATAATTTGAAATAAATTGAAACTTTTTTGAATAATTTGAAATAAATTGAAACTTTTTGAATAATTTGAAATAAATTGAAACTTTTTTGAATAATTTGAAATAAATTGAAACTTTTTTGAATAATTTGAAATAAATTGAAACTTTTTTGAATAATTTGAAATAAATTGAAACTTTTTTGAGTAATTTGAAATAAATTGAAACTTTTTGAATAATTTGAAATAAATTGAAACTTTTTTGAATAATTTGAAATAAATTCAAATAAATTCAAACATTTTTGAATAATTTGAAATAAATTGAAACTTTTTTGAATAATTTGAAATAAATTGAAACTTTTTTGAATAATTTGAAATAAATTGAAACTTTTTGAATAATTTGAAATAAATTGAAAATTTTTTGAGTAATTTGAAATAAATTGAAACTTTTTGAATAATTTGAAATAAATTGAAACTTTTTTGAATAATTTGAAATAAATTGAAACTTTTTTGAATAATTTGAAATAAATTGAAACTTTTTTGAATAATTTGAAATAAATTGAAACTTTTTTGAATAATTTGAAATAAATTGAAACTTTTTTGAATAATTTGAAATAAATTGAAACTTTTTTGAATAATTTGAAATAAATTGAAACTTTTTTGAATAATTTGAAATAAATTGAAACTTTTTTGAATAATTTGAAATAAATTCAAATAAATTCAAACATTTTTGAATAATTTGAAATAAATTCAAATAAATTCAAATATTTTTGAATAATTTGAAATAAATTGAAACTTTTTTGAATAATTTGAAATAAATTGAAACTTTTTTGAATAATTTGAAATAAATTGAAACTTTTTTGAGTAATTTGAAATAAATTGAAACTTTTTTGAATAATTTGAAATAAATTGAAACTTTTTTGAATAATTTGAAATAAATTGAAACTTTTCTGAATAATTTGAAATAAATTCAAATAAATTCAAATATTTTATTTTAAATAAATTGAAACTTTTTTGAATAATTTGAAATAAATTGAAACTTTTTTGAATAATTTGAAATAAATTGAAACTTTTTTGAATAATTTGAAATAAATTGAAACTTTTTTGAATAATTTGAAATAAATTGAAACTTTTTTGAATAATTTGAAATAAATTGAAACTTTTTTGAGTAATTTGAAATAAATTGAAACTTTTTGAATAATTTGAAATAAATTGAAACTTTTTTGAATAATTTGAAATAAATTGAAACTTTTTTGAATAATTTGAAATAAATTGAAACTTTTTTGAATAATTTGAAATAAATTCAAATAAATTCAAACATTTTTGAATAATTTGAAATAAATTCAAATAAATTCAAATATTTTTGAATAATTTGAAATAAATTGAAACTTTTTTGAATAATTTGAAATAAATTGAAACTTTTTTGAATAATTTGAAATAAATTGAAACTTTTTTGAATAATTTGAAATAAATTGAAACTTTTTTGAATAATTTGAAATAAATTGAAACTTTTCTGAATAATTTGAAATAAATTCAAATAAATTCAAATATTTTTGAATAAATTGAAACTTTTAAAAATAATTTTAAATAAATTGAAACTTTTTTGAATAATTTGAAATAAATTGAAACTTTTTTGAATAATTTGAAATAAATTGAAACTTTTTTGAATAATTTGAAATAAATTGAAACTTTTTTGAATAATTTGAAATAAATTGAAACTTTTTTGAATAATTTGAAATAAATTGAAACTTTTTTGAATAATTTGAAATAAATTGAAACTTTTTTGAATAATTTGAAATAAATTGAAACTTTTTTGAATAATTTGAAATAAATTGAAACTTTTTTGAATAATTTGAAATAAATTCAAATAAATTCAAACATTTTTGAATAATTTGAAATAAATTCAAATAAATTCAAATATTTTTGAATAATTTGAAATAAATTGAAACTTTTTTGAATAATTTGAAATAAATTGAAACTTTTTTGAATAATTTGAAATAAATTGAAACTTTTTTGAATAATTTGAAATAAATTGAAACTTTTTTGAATAATTTGAAATAAATTGAAACTTTTTGAATAATTTGAAATAAATTCAAATAATTTTGAATAATTTGAAATAAATTGAAACTTTTTTGAATAATTTGAAATAAATTGAAACTTTTTTGAATAATTTGAAATAAATTGAAACTTTTTTGAATAATTTGAAATAAATTGAAACTTTTTTGAATAATTTGAAATAAATTGAAACTTTTTTGAATAATTTGAAATAAATTGAAACTTTTTTGAATAATTTGAAATAAATTGAAACTTTTTTGAATAATTTGAAATAAATTGAAACTTTTTTGAATAATTTGAAATAAATTGAAACTTTTTTGAATAATTTGAAATAAATTGAAACTTTTTTGAATAATTTGAAATAAATTGAAACTTTTTTGAGTAATTTGAAATAAATTGAAACTTTTTGAATAATTTGAAATAAATTGAAACTTTTTTGAATAATTTGAAATAAATTGAAACTTTTTTGAATAATTTGAAATAAATTGAAACTTTTTTGAATAATTTGAAATAAATTGAAACTTTTTTGAATAATTTGAAATAAATTGAAACTTTTTTGAATAATTTGAAATAAATTGAAACTTTTTTGAATAATTTGAAATAAATTGAAACTTTTTTGAATAATTTGAAATAAATTGAAACTTTTTTGAATAATTTGAAATAAATTGAAACTTTTTTGAATAATTTGAAATAAATTGAAACTTTTTTGAATAATTTGAAATAAATTGAAACTTTTTTGAATAATTTGAAATAAATTGAAACTTTTTTGAGTAATTTGAAATAAATTGAAACTTTTTTGAATAATTTGAAATAAATTGAAACTTTTTTGAATAATTTGAAATAAATTGAAACTTTTTTGAGTAATTTGAAATAAATTGAAACTTTTTTGAGTAATTTGAAATAAATTGAAACTTTTTGAATAATTTGAAATAAATTGAAACTTTTTTGAATAATTTGAAATAAATTGAAACTTTTTTGAATAATTTGAAATAAATTGAAACTTTTTTGAATAATTTGAAATAAATTCAAATAAATTCAAATAATTTTGAATAATTTGAAATAAATTGAAACTTTTTTGAATAATTTGAAATAAATTGAAACTTTTTTGAATAATTTGAAATAAATTGAAACTTTTTTGAATAATTTGAAATAAATTGAAACTTTTTTGAATAATTTGAAATAAATTGAAACTTTTTTGAATAATTTGAAATAAATTGAAACTTTTTTGAATAATTTGAAATAAATTGAAACTTTTTTGAATAATTTGAAATAAATTGAAACTTTTTTGAATAATTTGAAATAAATTGAAACTTTTTTGAATAATTTGAAATAAATTGAAACTTTTTTGAATAATTTGAAATAAATTGAAACTTTTTTGAATAATTTGAAATAAATTGAAACTTTTTTGAATAATTTGAAATAAATTGAAACTTTTTTGAATAATTTGAAATAAATTGAAACTTTTTTGAATAATTTGAAATAAATTCAAATAAATTCAAACATTTTTGAATAATTTGAAATAAATTCAAATAAATTCAAATATTTTTGAATAATTTGAAATAAATTGAAACTTTTTTGAATAATTTGAAATAAATTGAAACTTTTTTGAATAATTTGAAATAAATTGAAACTTTTTTGAGTAATTTGAAATAAATTGAAACTTTTTTGAATAATTTGAAATAAATTGAAACTTTTTTGAATAATTTGAAATAAATTGAAACTTTTCTGAATAATTTGAAATAAATTCAAATAAATTCAAATATTTTTGAATAAATTGAAACTTTTAAAAATAATTTTAAATAAATTGAAACTTTTTTGAATAATTTTAAATAAATTGAAACTTTTTTGAATAATTTGAAATAAATTGAAACTTTTTTGAATAATTTGAAATAAATTGAAACTTTTTTGAATAATTTGAAATAAATTGAAACTTTTTTGAATAATTTGAAATAATATGAAACTTTTTTGAGTAATTTGAAATATATTGAAACTTTTTTGAATAATTTGAAATAAATTGAAACTTTTTTGAATAATTTGAAATAAATTGAAACTTTTTTGAATAATTTGAAATAAATTGAAACTTTTTTGAATGATTTGAAATAAATTCAAATAAATTCAAACATTTTTGAATAATTTGAAATAAATTCAAATAAATTCAAATATTTTTGAATAAATTGAAACTTTTAAAATAAATTTTATATAAATTGAAACTTTTTTGAATAATTTGAAATAAATTGAAACTTTTTTCAATAATTTGAAATAAATTGAAACTTTTTTCAATAATTTGAAATAAATTGAAACTTTTTTGAATAATTTGAAATAAATTGAAACTTTTTTGAGTAATTTGAAATATATTGAAACTTTTTTGAATAATTTGAAATATTAACGTTGCACTACTGTGATATTTTGTAATGGTTTATTACTATTTGACTATCTACAGCTTAAGCCACTTGATAGAACAAATATACGACACCGATAAATCATCAATTTGTGTTCACATCTTTAGGAAAATAGCTATTTTCAGGCTACTGCGTATAGGACATTTCAATTTCAAAATGTTAGAAAACTTTATTTATATAGAATAAAATATGTTTACTTAGAAATTAAACTACATTTATTTAGAAATCATTGCGGTTGCCACATTTTTAAAAATTTACCTCTACAAAAAAACTTTAATCCAGTATCTACATTTAATTACAAGACATGTGTTTCAAAAAATTCTTAATTAGTTTTTTATCCATCTGGCATTACTAATGTATTACACCGGTTTTGCGAGAAAAGGTCCAAAACGAAAACGTCCAAATGACATTCGAGAAAAGGTCCAATGACACACGAGAAAAGATCCAATGACACACGAGAAAAGGTCCAATGACATTCGAGAAAACATCCAATTAGAAGTAACGGTCATAATAAATTCAAATCTCTTAATTTTTGAATCAAAAATGATAAATAATTGGTTTTTATTGCCTTGTACATAAAATTTGTGTCCTGCCAGAGTTTATTATGAACACTATTTCTAATTGGACGTTTTCTCGAATGTCATTGGACCTTTTCTCGAGTGTCACTGGACATTTTCTCGAGTGTTATTGGACCTTTTCTCGAATGTCAGGACCTTTTCGTTTTGGACCTTTTCTCGGTACACCATTACACAAAGGGATTTCTGGTAAATGAACTCCTTCGTGTTTTTTGAATTCAAAAGAGCTAAATAATAGTTTACCACAAATGTCGCATCAGATCAGATGCACTTCACCATGAACTCGATGGTTGTTGCACTTTTAAATTACGTTTTAGCCTGAAACATTAGTGGAAATATCACATTTGTGCAGCTATTCTCCAGAGTGAATTCGCATACGTTTCAGCAAGCGTTTTTTCTTAGAAATGCTTGTAACAAATATTACATTCTTAGTGATATTTTATTTCTTTTAGTGAGAAATGCAGTTTCACATTGTGCATTCAAATGGTTTTTCGCCAGTAGGTCGAGTATAAATTTGTATATATTTTGTTACCTAACCTTTTTGGGAGAGACGATTTTGACGAAAACTACATTCAAAAGTCTTTTGTTATTTGTTTATTATGAGTTTATCCTTTATGGGAGAAGTTTTTGTCAGAAATGTTACCCCCGAATGGCTTTGCAGAACAGAATGAATTTCCACGTGAGTTATCAAATACCCTTTGTTTTTGCAGTCTTTGTCACAACTATTACATTCGAAAGGTCTTACCCAGGTATGCACTGAAGCATTTGCTGTAAGGCTACTTTCTTTTACTAAAACGTGTGTTGCAAACACTAAGTATGAATTTTTGAAGTACAAATAAACCGGACATTTACGATTCTGCCTTTATGACTCGTTTTCAAATTCAGTCCTACGTACTGTTACCACACAAGCGCAAAGAAATGGTCTATTCCAAAAATATCAAACAGAATCCCAAAGCGACTTGGACGACACTGACTTTGCATTTCTTGCTGTAAGACCGAAAAGTTATCCTTAATAACGTACTTTTATTTTCAAAAATAAGATTTTTACTTTCAATTGTATTTCATTACGCAGGTTCTATGCAGACTATATTAAAAATGTAATTCAGTGTGCGCTTTTACTGGACTGTAAAGATTTTGTGTGCGACTTGCGTTTGCAGGGAATTTCTGAAGACAGTACACGACGCTATTAAGATACATCACTTTTGATAAAGGTTGTCTCAGCATTAAGAAAAGTCTTTTTATCTGCTTACCAGAATGTTATTTCTCTTTTACTATTTTTGGACAAAATACTAGCATTTGTAGCACAAAGGCAACCTACAGCTTCTTTGTATGATGAAATACATTGTGATTGATTAAAAATACAATACGACCACGGAATGAAATCAATAAGTACCTTATCATCGCTACCTAAAACACGTAAGAAATCATTACACTGGTTTCAAAACAATAATTGGAAAGGATGCAATTTCTTCCTCGTGATCCATTCCTTGATAAGAATGCTCCAAATACAATACAGTGCATTCCACACCGTTCAGTTTTTGCAGCTTCCGTTTGTCTGTCCGCTTCCAAAAACGTTAATGGACTGCAGCTACGGGACAATGACGAGCTAATTTGTAAGCCATATTAATGTAATTTAATTATTTGTATCTTCATTCGGTGTTGGCAACAATGATTATTTTACAACATTAAATGACTGCATTATCTAAATTTCATTAATTCGACCTCTGAAAGAGGTGGGTTTTCAATCTTTGAAGAATGGCCAAATTGGATCTTCGAACTTTGTGCATGGTTGCAACCTTTGAAGAATTTGCCGGATCCTTGAAAGAGCTGCAATATTGTGTAGACTCATATTATTTGCAGGTCATTCTCATGCAAATGTCTTACGAGAGCAACGCCTTAAATCAACTTTTGTAGACGACAATTAGTGGAACTAAAATAGCTGATCCCGCTCACTGTGTAATACAAAATACATTTTAAAATAAAAAATTAATTATAAAAACTACCATAGAAGTTACCAAGGAATCTTGCGGAACGTCTAAGACTTTTTATAATATATTTCCGTTGCAAAGATGGTATAATTGGTAAACTAGCGTTATTTGTTCAGTTATGTTTATGGTTTTTAGTTTTACGTAATTTTTTAAAGCATTCTTGCATTTCAACAAATACAGTGCTCATATTCATCTTTTAAATAAAGACGCAATTGTACCTTTAGACAATGAAATGCAAAGTGTTTCAATTAGCAACTTGAAATTAGAACGCCTTCGATTTCTAGAATATCCAGATCCAATTCTGATTATAGCCAGACAGAGTTATTCATCCATATTTAATAATAATAATAATTTACACCGGTAAGTAAAATTTCATATTATTTACATGTCATATATATTTACATGTAGGCATATTTACAATACTCTGTTTCATTCATCATTTTTAGCCCGACCAAGGGCTTATAGAACGGGTTTGTCTGTCTGTGTGTGTGTGTGTGTGTGTGTACGGACTCTAATTTTCGTGAATCTTAACCAAAAAATTTTTTACTCCGGATTTGAACGAATTGGCCCAAATCACAGGTTAAGTTCGTTGGCCAGGAAAATCGTACGAAAGGTTTTCTCAAAATTAGCTATTTGTCATAAGGCCTAGGAGATAGTCAATTCAACTTTTAGTCACAATTTTAATTTCACCGCTTTTAATAATAAAAGAATTTGACACACCCATAAATAAATTTCAATATGGTCCAACCTTTCCGTGAATTTTATATCGTTTCTGTTTTACAAGTAATAAAATTCAATAAATTATGCTAAAATTTGCTTTCAAAAAAGAAGAACATTTCAACTTAAAAATTGCTTCCATTGCTTTGTTAGCGGGATAGCATTCAAAATTTTAATCCGCTTTCCAAAATTTGAAAGTTTGCTTCATACAATATCAAAATTTGCAACAAAAAATTTGGAAATTTGCTTCTCAAAATTTTTTAATTTGCTTCTCAATATTTGGAAATTTGCTTCTCAAAATTTTTGAATTTTCTTCTCAAAATTTGGAAATTTGCTTCTCAAAATTTGGAAATTTGCTTCTCAAAATTTCAATATTTGCTTCCCAAAATCTAAAGTTCTGCTTTCCAATATTTCATTACTTGCTTTACGAAATTTCAATAATTGCTTGTTCTATTCTCAATATATGCTTCTCAAAATTTAAATATTTGCTTTTCATAATTTCAACATATGCTTCACATAATTTCAATATATGCTTTTCATAATTTCAATATGTGCTTCTCAAAATTTTATTATATGCTTCACAAAATACTTTCTCTTTGGTCCATTGTTGTTCTACTCTTGTAATAAATGTCAAATTTCTAAAGTAGACAATATTGCAATCCTCTAATGCTATTTCAACTACAGGGTGCCAAGTCGGCCAACGGGTTTTATAACGGAGGGCAATCAATCATATTGGCACGACCGCAGGTCGTGTTAATGTGGTTGCTGCCCGGAGTCACCAACGGTAACCCAGTCTGAGAACGGGCGCGAACGGAGGGCAAGCAGTCTCATTAGACCGACCGAAGGTCGGGCTGATGATACTGCTTGGCCGGAGTTTTTATTTCGATGTTTACCATTATGGACCACTCACCGCAATACTACATTACATTACATGTATTTATTTGACTACACTACAAAAATACATTTTAAGAAGTACACAAGGATTAGCAGCAGCAACATTAGAAATACAAAACAAAAAAGTCACCAATGTCCCCTGTTTATCATATCATCTTGATGTCGTGCCAACGAGGCACGTATTTCATTAAGATACTCTCTAAAGTTGCAACAGTGTAAACCAATAACGTACGATAAACAGATAGCAACTGCTAGCTGAAAAAACAAACTCTGCAATTCAAAAATGATATAAAGTTGAATATTGGGAAACTACTGAGGAATTAAGTTGACTTACCAAAAAAAGAAAAATTGATTTCGTTAGCTTTACTTCCATTGTTAATGCAGAATCGAGGTACGACTCGAGAATACGATGGTCCACCTTGCTCAATGAAGCGTTTAGTGATGTGCGCAAGAATATACTTTGCACTGTTGAAGTTTAGAGATATGAAGTCAATACCGTAGCTGAGAAATTGCTTGCGTGTATGTTGTTTGATTTACACTAAGTTCAAGAATATTCCTTCTCTCTGTTCTTTTGCTCCAGAGCAAACTTCTACTTACGCTATTATTGCAGAGGAAGACTGTTAGTATTGCTTTTCTCCTTGTCTGTCAATAATTGATTATTTTTCATTACAATAAAAGTTTAGAAGTATTTCTAAGAGTTTTCCTCTCCCATACCGAGTCTTTGACGACACAATTTAAAACTTAAATCGGGTAGATATCTGTTGTTCAACTACAGCCTCTGTACAGGAGAGTTATTCTCAGTAGAAAAATGCGAATACATTTCGACTTTATTTAGAATGTATTAGACTTCTCTGCGTTAGGGACCTTATCTGTACTGACCCTTGTTAGGTAAGCGATTTTTTATGAGGCGCAATGTGTACTGTTTTCCTAGGACAATGAGATAATATTTGTTTACATAACTGTAGTAACCGTTGCAAATTTTGATAAGGTGCCTTTTCAGGTACAGAGAGCGTAAACATACTACGTGGCCACCATTAGGGATTTGGGTAAGTAATTGTCCTCATCCAAATCTTCCAAACGGCAAAATGAGATATCACACCACGTAAATTATAATCGAATTGTTCCCAAAAAGAGTGAGACATTTTCAAGAAGTGAAAAAATTCAATATTGTAGCTCTTTAAAATAAGATTTTCATGCATAACCAAAATGTGGGTCAAAAAGCACTCATAAATCGGTGTATTAAAATTGCAAGCATTTGAAGTTCAGAAAATGTGAGTAGTTAATCATAACCCTTAAAGTCATTCCCTTGTTTATGCAACCAATGTATCAATTAGTAGAAGTTTACGACAAACTTTTTAGATTGTGACCAAGGAAGTGTACAGTTTACATATAGAAGTCTTCACTTTAGAAATACTGGACAGTTTAAATTTTACTTGGACAGAATTAAAGATTAACCTGGTGGCAGTTTTGATTTTGTTACGTACTAGCTGAAGATCAATGAAATACAAAATAACAGGAGTTTCTGAAAAGAAAAAGCTTCCCAGTATTAAGAAATAGAAATCAAAAGCCGTTGGACGTTTTGTAAGATATTTGTAAAGTTAAATAAAATATAAATAAATAAAGGCATTTCAAGGAACTATTGCGTTTAATACGTTTCGATTGAATTACCACTCTCAATTACTAACGGTACAGGTGCACTATCTACGGAAAAACGTATTCATTAAGTTTTGCATGACATTAGTCAACCCTTCTGCAGCAAATAAAATACGGAGTGAATGATTTTACATGATTCACTCTCTTTTTGGCATATAGCGGTTTCAAAGAATTGCACGTCAAATTTTGGAATTCAGCATTTAAACCATGCCATTAAACTAGTTAGGAGAATGAGTATTAATAAGCAATATTTTCTACTTTTTTGAAAAAAATCTTTGAATCTCAATTCATAAGATAAAATAAATGTTAAAAAAAAGTTTGATCCTCAATAATGCAGCGTCGTGTCTTGATATTACATAAATTTTCAAAAGGTTGACTGTAGTGTTGGTGTTGTAATTTATTTTTTATTACACAGTTGGAAAACGTTTTAGTGTTAATCATTTACATTCCCGTTTGATGTTATTACGCTATATAATTTAGTTCTGAGAGCAATAACGTCTTTTATGAATGCTTTCGGAGTTTGGGAACGAAATGTACCAAGCTTTTTACAGTTTCCATTAGAATAGTAAGTATAATTAGTTTCCATTAGAATACTACCGGTTGACAAGAGAAAAGTAGAGAAATCAAAAAGTTCTGTAGTTCTGCTTAGGATTTCTAGAGATTCTGGTAAGATTCAAAATTAAAGCAACTAATGCGCTTCAGTGCGTCACGTTCTGAAATAAATATGTACGCATTTTTCCGTTTTTAACAATTTTTTGGTTTTTATAAAATATAGAGCAAATTATAAATTTAAGCATTTTCTTCTGCTGTTGTTTTCGTGCTACAAAAATCAATAAGAATGTGGACTTTTCAATATTTAATTTTTTCAAAGTATTTGCAAAAGATTTATGTCATGGAACCCCAGTTCTAAAAAATTTATATTCTGGTTTAAAGATTTACCCAAAAAGGACCTAACCAATTTTACTATGGTAGGTCGGTAGTTTAGACATAACAAATTTAATTGGGCAAATTTTAATTAAAATAATTTATGGGTTTCGTTCAAATGTATTAACTTGTTCTTGAAATTCTCGTAAGTTGGTTCTCAAAAATAAATGAAAATTAAATATAAATAAAAAGCTCGAAATAACCAACGATGAATTAAATCCATGGCAAATAAAAATATGGATATCCAAAATTTAATTTTGTTTTATGAAATGATCCATAGCCTCGAGCTACATGGTAAGTGTCCCTGAACAATTACTGAACTTCATTTTAGTTGATAAAAATATTTTCTTGCCCTTATGGGCCTCGTCAGCATATTCCATTTTACCTTTAAAAAGGTTTTAAATGAATGTGAAGTATAGCCACTCGAAATACCCAGTAATGTGGTTGGGCCGAATAGTCGGACCGTATTTTCACAAGATAGAGAAAGTCATATGTGGCTTTGTGAATGTTGACAGAGGTGATATATTTCGTTACAGTCAGTCTTCACATTTACTAGGACTCAATGTCAATTTTGTCCGAAATACCCCCTCATAGTTCAGTTGGACAGCATGGAATAAGTGGAGTATTTAATAAATATTAAACATAATTTTTTCCATAGTAATAATGTGGATGATTTATGCGGTATTTGCACTAAATATCCACCTTCTGTACACTATGTACAGGGAAGGGGTTAACTCGCTCGCAGAGGATCTCAAATAAACGTAGGTAACTCAGAATATAAATTCTAGGTTTTATTGACATAAGCAAAGCTACTACAGAGAGTTTCTAGTTGGAACTCTAAAGCCTAATGTATACTATTTCTATTCTTATCATTATCATTGAAAAGGGTTCATTCACAAAGTAAAAATTCCAGTTCTCATAGTGATCCCCGAAAATCAAAATTCGGGTAATAGAAAATTTTTTGTGAACGATCCCTTTTAAATTATAACGATAGAAACAGGATGACTATAAAGAAGGCTTAAAGAAAGACTCA
>JABJWA020000222.1:0-25980 GCA_020352615.2 Yoshiicerus persimilis | reverse complement strand
ATAAAAATTTTGAAAAGACGTCAATTTTTGTAAATGTTAATACTATTTCTTTATGGGTACTGGTTTGAAAATGTACATCCAGAGAACTTTCACCGCTTTGATTACGGGCACAGGTGGTAGATTAAAAACATTCATTATCGCTCAGAGTTGCTTAACGAGGGCACTCGTAAACTGTCGTCAATTACGTCAAATTTAGCTAATCTGTTCCAAATTCATTTGACAACATATATATTCTTAGCACTTGAGATCTAATAAATGGATGGTGAATAATGAATGATTGACAAATGTGTTAAAAGTGGTCACCATTACAAATTTGAAAAAATGTCAATTATTGTAAATGTGAATACTATTTCTCTAAAGGTACTGATTTGACAATGTACATCCAGAGAACTTTCGCCGCTTTGATTACTGGCACAGGCGGTCGATTAAAAACATTCATTATCGCTCAGAGTTGCTAAACGACGGCACTCGTAAACTGCCGTCAATTACGTCAAATTTAGCTAATCTGCTCCAAATTCATTTGACAATGTATAAATTTTTAGCACTTGAGATCTAATAAATGGATGGTGAATAAAATAATGAATGATTGACAAATGTGTTAAAAGTGGTCATAATAAAAATTTTGAAAAGACGTCAATTTTTGTAAATGTTAATACTATTTCTTTATGGGTACTGGTTTGAAAATGTACATCCAGAGAACTTTCACCGCTTTGATTACGGGCACAGGTGGTAGATTAAAAACATTCATTATCGCTCAGAGTTGCTTAACGAGGGCACTCGTAAACTGTCGTCAATTACGTCAAATTTAGCTAATCTGTTCCAAATTCATTTGACAACATATATATTCTTAGCACTTGAGATCTAATAAATGGATGGTGAATAATGAATGATTGACAAATGTGTTAAAAATGGTCACCATTACAAATTTGAAAAAATGTCAATTATTGTAAATGTGAATACTATTTCTCTAAAGGTACTGACTTGAAAATGTACATCCAGAGAACTTTCGCCGCTTTGATTACTGGCACAGGTGGTCGATTAAAAACATTCATTATCGCTCAGAGTTGCTAAACGACGGCACTCGTAAACTGCCGTCAAATACGCCAAATTTAGGTAATCTGCTCCAAATTCATTTGACAATGTATAAATTCTTCGCACTTGAGATCTAATAAATGGATATTCTTAGCACTTGAGATCTAATAAATGGATGGTGAATAATGAATGATTGACAAATGTGTTAAAAGTGGTCACCATAAAAAATTTGAAAAAATGTCAATTTTTGTAAATGTGAATACTATTTCTCTATGGGTACTGGTTTTAAAATGTACATCCAGAGAACTTTCGCCGCTTTGATAACGGGCACAGCTGGTACATTAAAAACATTCATTATCGCTCAGAGTTGCTAAACGACGGCACTCGTAAACTGTCGTCAATTACGTCAAATTTAGCAAATCTGTTCCAAATTCATTTGACAATATATATATTCTTAGCACTTGAGATCTAATAAATGGATGGTGAATAATGAATGATTGACAAATGTGTTAAAAGTGGTCACCATAACAAATTAGAAAAAATGTCAATTTTTCTAAATGTGAATACTATTTCTCTAAAGGTACTGATTTGAAAATCTACATCCAGAGAACTTTCGCTGCTTTGATTACTGGCACAGGCGGTAGATTAAAAACATTCATTGTCGCTCAGAGTTGCTAAACGACGGTACTCCTAAACTGCCGTCAATTACGTCAAATTTAGGTAATCTGCTCCAAATTCATTTGACAATGTATATATTCTTAGCATTTGAGATCCAATAAATGAATGGTGAATAAAATAATGAATGATTGACAAATGTGTTAAAAGTGGTCATAATAAAAAATTTGAAAAAACGTCAATTTTTGTAAATGTGAGTACTATTTCTCTATGGGTACTGGTTTGAAAATGCACATCCAGAGAACTTTCGCAGCTTTGATTACGGGCACAGGTGGTAGATTAAAAACATTCATTATCGCTCAGAGTTGCTAAACGACGGCACTCGTAAACTGCCGTCAATTACGTCAAATTTAGCTAATCTGCTCCAAATTCATTTGACAATGTATATATTCTTAGCACTTGAGATCTAATAAATGGATGGTGAATAATGAATGATTGACAAATGTGTTAAAAGTGGTCACCATAAAAAATTTGAAAAATTGTCAATTATTGTAAATGTGAATACTACTTCTCTAAAGGTACTGATTTGAAAATGTACATCCAGAGAACTTTCGCCGCTTTGATTACGGGCACATATGGTAGATTAAAACATTCATTATCGCTCAGAGTTTGTAAACGACGGTACTCGTAAACTGTCGTCAATTAGGTCAAATTTAGCTAATCTGCTCCAAATTCATTTGACAATGTATATATTCTTAGCACTTCAGATCTAATAAATGGATGGTGAATAATGAATGATTGACAAATGTGTTAAAAGTGGTCACCATAAAAAATTTGAAAAAATGCTAATTTTTGTAAAAGTGAAAACTATTTCTCTATGAATACTGGTTTGAAAATGTACATCCAGAGAACTTTCGCCGCTTTGATTACGGGCACAGGTGGTAGATTAAAAACATTCATTATCGCTCAGAGTTGCTAAACGACGGTACTCGTAAACTGCCGTCAATTACGTCAAATTTAGGTAATCTGCTCCAAATTCATTTGACAATGTATATATTCTTAGCTTTTGAGATCTAATAAATGGATGGTGAATAAAATAATGAATGATTGACAAATGTGTTAAAAGTGTTCATAATAAAAAATTTGAAAAAACGTCAATTTTTGTAATTGTGAAGACTATTTCTCTATGGGTACTGATTTGAAAATGTACATCCAGAGAACTTTCGCCGCATTGATTACGGGCACAGGTGGTAGATTAAAAACATTCATTATCGCTCAGAGTTGCTAAACGACGGTCTATATAATATATTACAATGGCTACCCCCGTACAGATAAAAAGGGCATACTTAAATCCTATAGTAGCAGGCAGCTTTAGTGGTGCATCAACCTTCATAAATAACAAAAACTATAAGGATAAAAAGGTCGTGTTGGAAGAGCTGTACAAATTGAGACCATATGTCATGCACAAACCTGCTCGCAGACGGTTTAAGAAAAGAAAGTTTATGGTACATTTTAGGTTATATCAGTTTCATTGCGATCTTATAGATGTTACTAAATATGCTAGTGAGAATAGTGGATATAAATATTTACTAACTGGTATTGATGTGTTTAGTAAGATGGCACACGTAGTGCCTATAAAAACCAAGCAAGCTAAAAGTGCAATGACTGCATTTAAACAGATTATAAAAGTGTTGGGTAAGCCAACTACTATTCTTACTGACCTAGGATTGGAATTTTAGGAAACCAAATGAAAAACTATCTTAAGAGTATAGGAGTGAGGCACATTAAAGCATTTGGAGAAAATAAGAGTGCATGTGCCGAACGTTTTCATTCTACCCTCATGAGTAGAATATCTAGATATTTTACGTATAAAGGAAATTATGAATACATAAAACAACTCAAGTTCTTTGTAAATAGTTATAATAACACTATACATTCCACTACAAAGTTTCGTCCAAAGGACGTAAATGAAGACAACGAGCATCAAGTGTGGCAAAACACATTTGAAGATTTGATTAACGTGAAACAAAAACCAAAGTATAAAGTAGATGACAATGTTGTACTTTCACTAAATAAAGGAGTTTTTGAAAAGGGGTATGCTCCTCGCTACGGTGATGAAGTTTTCAAGATTGCTGCTGTGTATAAAACAGTCCCTCCTACATACAGAATTTATGAAAGTCAGCAAGAGCAGGATAGAAAAGCTAAAGAAGATGCGGAAAGAAAAGCACGTGGATTGCAACCTAAAAAATACAGATACTCGACTTCCGATGACTACTTGGAAGGTATATTTTATGAGGCGGAACTATCCCACTTCACTCCTTCCTAAGCAGTTGACATGGACGCATTCAGTGTTGAAGTGGCTAGCCAATGGGGTAAATTGAAAAATACCGGAAGCAACTTTACCAATTACCTATACAAGAACTTAAACTTACCCAAGGATCAATTTGAATGCGGTCTATCTGACATTCAGTTTACAGCAATACACAAAGAGTTTTTTCCACACGTGGGAGATAATATTATTAAGTTACGCATTGGAACATTCCATAGAAAAACCAAGTCGTTCACAAACAATCGTGCGTCTTTGGAGGATATTGTTAAACGACTTCCTGGAGATGTCCGACGTGTTGATATCAACATTACATTTGATTTAATTGGGCCCGATGGTGAGAAGAAAGCTAAACTAAAGGTCATTGATCCTCAAACTATATTTAGAATCGACTCTCACTTGGCACGTGTCCTCGGCTTCACTGCAACTCATTTCAAGACAGGGGAACATATATCAGAGCGGCCCATCAGTGAAAGTGCTTACCAGCAATACATACCAAAAGATTACACACTTACGTTTGAATCAATAACAGACATACCACCAACCGAAATTGAAATTGAGGAGACTGACGAATTTGAATTAGTCTACCTGGTGTCTAATATAAATACGGCTTTGGAAGCTAAGAAACTGTCTTATCTTGTGTTTGTGTCTCAGGCAAATAACATAATTATAGCAAATGACAAGAAAGACAACAGTCAAGATGTTGAAATTCACTTTAGTGATAGACTGGCATCAATTTTTGGAAAAGCGGAGTTGGTTCTAAAGGTTGGAGATAGCATCACTCTATCCAATTCAATTAACCTACCAAAGTTTGGCCCCCGTCACATTGTTGTGCTGGCAGACTTTATAAAGAGTCAATTTTATGGAAATAGACTCATTCCGAACTTACGTTCGCTCAAAGTCACAGAAGGAGGAGGTGGAGTAATTACTCAATCGTTTCCTCATATTGAGTACTATCCCGTTAACAAGAGTTCCATTGACACAATCAATATAAGAATCCTGGATGAAGATCTAAACGAAGTAGCAATACCTAACGCACCCAGTTATGTGAAACTACAGTTCCGCCGAAAACGTTACTAAATAATGGATGTCCAAATAGGTGGTGGATTAGGACAGGAAGCCTCTTCCTATTCTATTCCATTTAGTTCAAAAGTTATTGCTAAATCCAGAAAACGTCGCAGTTCTAAAAGGGCAAGGAGCCGGTCAACATCAGTTCAACCGTCCAAGAAAAAGAGGCGCAAGAGAAAGGTACAGCAATCTGGTGGTCGTAAGAAAAAGCCATTACAAATTGGTGGTCGTAAGAAAAAAATTGAGCAAGTTGGTGGTAAAAAGCGAAAAGCTGCTAAGAAAAGAAAAACACGGAAGCGGAAAAAGTAAAAATGGCAGATGTTCATCCCATTGAAGGTAGCAAGTCTAGCATTAGATCTGAGCTAGACTTCTTTTCAGAACCCCTAAGCGACGTTGGGGTATCATTCTCATATACTGAAAAAATATTTCCTCTCAACGCTATATCAGAAAGGTTTGCTGCACTACAATTCAATATTCTAGGCAACTCATCTTTTGTCGACCTTGCTCTTAGCTACTTGTGGCTCCGTATAAAGATATTGCAGCATGATGGTACAGCGGTCCCTGCAGCTGCCAACATGTCGGTTATAAATAACATTATGCATTCACTATTTCAATCTGCTGACTTGTCTATAAACGACTACCCAGTAACATCATTGTCAAATACCTATGCATATAAGGCATATATCCAGAGTGCATTGGGATATGGTGTACCCTTTAAAACCACAGAAGGGCAGTGTGCAGGTTACTATGAAGACTTGGATCCCAATGAATTTACTGCTAACAATAAAGCCAATGAAGCCAGAAAGGCATTAGTAAAGGAAAGCAATGTAGTTGAGCTATGCGGGCCTATATTTTTTGACTTGGCCATGCAGCACCGTTATATACTTAACGGATGTGACATTAAGATAAAGCTTACGAGGGCTTTAGATGAATTTACCCTATGGACCAGCACAGCTAAAGTAGCTGGTGCGTCCCCCTACAAAATTGAATTTGTTGACGCATTATATTACTGTCAGCGACACATACTAATGCCTGCGGTATACAATAGTATACAGCAAAGACTTAATAAAGAAGCAGCAAAGTATCCCATTGCAAGATGTGAAATAAAAACATTCAACATTGCACAGGGTTTACAGACATCTATAGTAAACAACCTAATATCAGGCCAAATTCCACAAATGCTGTGTGTTGGCCTAGTGTTTAGCGATGCATTTTCAGGAAAACTCACTGAAAATCCCTACCTATTTGCCCCGTATAAATTAGCTACCATTGCCATTAGTGTTGATAATGATCAAAGCCTGTATCGCGTTTTGGATTTTACTGATAACAAATACATGGAAGCCTACAAAAATCTAAAATTAGCCGCAAGAAACAGAACTCTATCTAATGGAATTACCCTTGCTCAATTCAAGAAGGGCTACTTTTTCCTAGTATTTGAACTCATAACCACTAGTGTAGCTGAGTGCTTGAAGCCGGAGAGAAAAGGGAACCTGAGCATCCAGATGGGGTTCTCTGCTGCTCTGGAGGGACCGTTAACCGTTGTGTCATTTGCTCAGTATCAAAACAATGTGTTTGTTGATGCTAACCGTGTAGTAACAAGTGACGCACTTGTAATATAAATACAGTCGTAGTGTGACTAGTTAAAATGGTTATCCTAAGTGAAATAAATTTTGTTGATAACCATATACGTAAAATTAGATTTTTTAGAGATAACCGATTAGGGTGTGTCGTTTTTGATAAGTGTAGGTGTTACTTGGGAAAATACACTTATACCGATCCTGCTCCAAATGCTCCATTGTTCCATTGTAAAATTTGTAACAACTGGAAACCCTTTTTGGATACCGATCCTGTTATTCTGACCTACTATAGCTTTTCAAAGCAGTTGTTAGAGAAGGTGTTGCCTCTTCATGAAGTGGGCTCTGTTCAAGAAGATTTTTATGATTTTCCAATCGACGGATACGACCCCTTTGATGTTGACCTACGAACGGTTCCTCACCCTAATCATGCAGAGTGGTGGGATACCTATCCTCTATTGAAAATGAATATTGGACGTGGCGAATACTCGAAATATGCACGGGTTCTATAAAGGAATACTTGGCACACAAGGAATTCTTCAAGCAATACGAATTCTTTTGTTGTGACTTTTACGAGAGAAAGTATGAATTTCTATATAATTATACATTTGTACGCTGTTATGCCTATTAACATTGTGCTGCTATGCCTATAGGTCATTCATAAGTTGTACTTTTGATTTGTCAGGAAATGCATTGACTTTATTGAAGGCCTGAAAGGTTTTAAGCCAGAAGAGGAGGAGGAGAAGGAGAAGGAGGAGAAGGAGAAAGTAGCAGTTGAACAGGTGGCTGTTGGAGAGGAAACGACAACCAAAAAGGAGAAAAAGAAACGCAAGTGGTGTTGGGCTGTCCCGACGTACACGGAGAAGCCAAGAAAAGTGTATTTTAGAAAGTGGAAGTAGTAAAATGAATACCACCGAATTGCTAGAGAAATTGTTAGTAATTAAAAATAGATTTAGATTAGTGCATGTTGATGTGGTTGCTAGAAATAAGCTAGAAATAAAATCTTACCCTAGTATGTATATAGTTAACTGTTGCCCTAGTGAGTATACTGGCTTACACTGGTGTGCAGTGTATGCTCAGTCAGAAAAACAAGTGCTATTCTTTGACTCGTTGGGTAGGCAGCCTAGGGTATATGGCTTTGCCATTAGAAATGTAGTTGTAGTGAACAAAAAACAAATACAAAGCAGTACATCCGACACATGTGGACAATTTTGCCTATACTTTCTGTATCATGCATGCATTATGTCCCCTACAAAAGTACTTGGCTTATTCACACAAAATACAAGACGCAACGACAATCTTGTTCGTCGGTTTGTGAATTCAAAAATTAAATAAAACTGCAGTGTTAATTTGAAATTTCTTCATTTGTTGTTTTGTGTTAATCATTTTCAAATGGCTCCACCGTGTTATATTAAGCTCATCACTAGGGTAAGCATATTATCTTCATAATATAAAAAAAGCAAGAATAGTGTATTAATAGTTATTATATATGCAGTATGAGTGCTCAATGCCTGGGTGCAAGTTTTGCACCTACACGACGTCTGAGATGAGAAGACACTCTATGCGCTGTCATGAATGTGGGAATTGTGGAGCAAAGTTTCGTTACATTAGACAACATTTACCATGCCGATTGCCTCAACACCCACAGTATGGAACTGGAGATTTGGAAATTGCACCTTTCGTCCTTCACGCATCGGCTCATCAGGGTAGACTTGGACAATATAGGTGTATCGACCTTGTAGGAGTTATAGATTTAGAGCAGTTGTTTACCAAGTTGAGACCGCACGTTGAGCGTATACTAACATATATATTGGCAAGAGATAGGGGTTTAAAAGTAGACTTTAGATGTAATGTTAAATTATATAATGAAGTAGATGATGTTTATAAAGATCAATTTTTATCGATTGTACAAATGACATTGCTTCACCGTAACTTTATCAAAGATATTTATAAGCTAACGTCCAATCACTTCTCTGGTATTCTAGATTTATTTGTAGGTACTGAAGGAAGTGGTTGGACTATTGTTAATTTTAATTTTTTTGATATGAATGTCGCTAAATACGTGCCTGTAACTATAAGAGGGCATATACCAACTCCTAGTGAGTTTTATAGAAGGAGAGGACTACTCAACATTACTAATAGGGATGAAAAATGCTTTCAATACTGCATTGTGGCTAGATTTTACCCTGTGGAAGGTAGTCTAGACTACAGGACAGATCCCATTAGATATACGCGACATTTCAATAACTTTGATTTTAGTATGATTGGTGACACAGGAATGCAATTTAAGCGCATACCTAAATTTGAGCTTAAAAATAACATTTCGGTCAATGTGTATGCACATGAAGAAAAAGATGTTTTTCCAATTTATATTACTAAATTAGTAATTGACAGGTCAAGGCATGTCGAACTTTTATGTATTGAAGATGACGACAACCGTCATTTTGTATTAATTGATAATTTATCCGCTTTCCTTGGCAATGGGCATGCAAAGTATGACTTGTGCAAGTACTGTCTTGTAAAACGAACTGTCGCCTCAAAACTTGTATTGCATGAAAGGAAATGTGGTAATTTACCTGTAGAGGATGCTGATGAAATTGTAGAACCTGAACAACCTGGTGAATTTGATGATTTTATAGATGATGAGGGTGTAGATAATGCTGATAGTGATAGTGCGGATAGTGATATAGTAAATTTTGCTGAAGCAGAGGTAGATTACTTTTCTGAGGCCGAGGAGGATTACCTTACAGGTATACCTACTTACCCCCAGTATTTTGAGGAAGGTGAGGATGAACCAGTAGAAGATGAAATTTCTAACAATGAGGACCCTGATTTTGTAGCATGTAGGTTTTGTAATAACAAGTATAACAATGTATCTCCTTTACAAAGGCATGAGGCAATTTGCAGGGCAGTTATGCCTCCCGTAATGAAATTCCCATATAAAAAATTTATAAAGTTTTGCAAGTGGGCTCAAACACTCCCTGTAGCCCAAATTGCATTTGCGGATGTGAAATCCTTTCTAGTTCCTATTAATGAATATAAACAAAACAAACAGAGGCAGAATACAAATACTTTCATTTGTGATGAACATATTGCCCAAAGTTATGGGTATGCGATATGTTCCGAATTGCAAATTGAAAAGTGCAAGTTTTATGACGGGGATAATCCAATGGAGAATTTTATTACGTCAATGCTGGCAGAGGCAGATGCATATTTAGAGAAAATACATCAAATTGAAACAATGCAAATGACAAGGGAAGATACAATTCAATTTGAAAGTGCAAAGTTTTGCACATTATGTAGAAAGGATTACAATGTTAAAAATACACCTACTTACAAACCGTCAGAGCCAGTAAGGATACCCAATCGCCATCACGCGGCGCAATACTTTCTTGGAAAGTGGTACCAAAGTGGTTCATATATTTGCAGTCTCTGCACGGCCTGTAGCATGCAGGTAGATTATAAAAACCAATTATTTGTATATCTGCATTCATCAACTAGGTATGACAATAAGTTAATCATACAGGCCCTGTCCCCATCGTACTTAGCAGACCTTAAGGTACAGATTTTAGGTAAATCAACTGAACATTTCATTAGCATAGTCATTAACGGCAAGCTAAGAATAACTGATAGCCTAAGCCATTTAAAATCATCTTTAGCAGAGTGTGCAAATAACTTGGAGGGACCCCATGCGTTCAGGTATACTAGGCAATTCTTTTCCAATCTGTCAGACACTGATTTTGCTGAGGTTACACGCAAGCAGCCCTTTCCTTATCGTTATTTATCAGGGCCGCATGTTTACAGTGATACCCAGTTACCTGACAGACAATATTTTGATAATGACTTGACAGGTGAGCGGGTAACAGATGAGGAAATGGCTCACGCTCATAAAATGTGGGGCATATTTCGGTGCACTACATTCAGAGATTATATTAGAGCTTACTTAGCTACTGATGTTTTTATACTAGCTGATGTTTTTATGACCTATAGGAGACAAATGTACTTTATATTTGGGCTTGACCCTTCGGCGAGCATTACAGGGTCTAGTTTTGGTTGGCAAGCATTTCTTTATAATAGCAGAGCTAAAGTAGAAGCTATAAGATCAATGGATTTATATTTAACAATCAAACAGGCACTACGCGGTGGAATTTGTACTTCCAACCAACGCTTTGCCAAAGCTAACCAACCCGACTTCCCTAATTATAACCCGACAAAACCAGAGTCTTTGATTCTATTAATGGATTGTAATAGTATGTACCCTCATGTTGCAAAGAAACCATTACCTGTATCAGGGTATAGATTCCTATCTGAAAATGAGATAAATAGTTTCAGCCTAGATCGTTTAGGTAAAGTTAGAGGAATAGGTCATATATTAACTGTAGATTTACATATCCCAGATCCATTACAAATATGCCAGTATATGCTTCCCTTATGCCCTGAAAAGATTAAAGTAGACAGCTCATACTACAGTGATTATCAAAGGGAACTTAAAAATCAAGTTAATATGAAAAATTCAGATGCGTCTATTACTCACTTTCTTTGATAAGGAAAGCTATACAGTGCATTATAGGTTACTACTGTTCTATATAGCTAAAGGTATTCAGGTTACTAAAATTAGAAAAGTATTAGAATTTAACGAGGCACCTATAATGGAAGATCATATGGACTTGCTGTTAGATATGCGTAGGCGTGCTAAATCAAAATCAGAGAAGTATGCCTTAAAAATTAACGCCAATTCAATACCCGGTTTTACAATGCTTGACCCATCCAATTATATTAACCTGCGAATGTGCTTTGACGGAGAAATGTGTGACAGATTAGTTAGCAGGTGTACATATCAAACTAATTACTTGATTAGAGGACAGAAAGATGTTAGTGTGTTTCAAATGAAGAGAAGTGTTGTCCACTTCTCTAGCACGATGCTCCTGGGATATACCATTTTAGAAAATTCGAAAATCGAAATATATAGTCAGTTTTACGACGTTTTATGCCCACATTTTAACAATCGTATAAAACTTTTATTTACCGACACTGATAGTTTAGCTGTTAAAATTAGTCTTACTGAAGAGAATGAACCAGAAGTAGTGGATTTGACAGATTCACCACCTGAAACTTTATTGGATAAATTATGTCAACTAAAGTACTACATGGACTATTCTAATACCCCCAGATTCATATTTTTGGCCTCTGCAGGACACTAACAATGAAGGGGTCAGTGGCAAATGGAAAATAGAATTGCCACGCAAACGTATACTCGAAACTTGTTCCTTGAAATTGAAACAATATTCTTTGTTATTTGAGGACAGTAGTGAGGAACTAAAAGCAAAAGGGTTAAACAAGTCTACTGTATTGGATAATAAAGAGAAGGAGCACCTTAAGAAAATAAGGCATAGAACTTATAAGCAGGTAGTGTTTAATGGAAGGAAGAAATACTGTAAAATGCGATTCATTCGTTCTTGTAAACAACAGCTGTTTACAATGGTGATTAGAAAAACCGCATTTCACATGTTTTCTGCACATCGTATATTACTAGACGACAAAATGAACTCTGTGCCATTTGGCAGTCTGCCTTCATTACCAGAGCAACTCCATCTTGAAACTTATTCAGATGAGTGTATATCTGAAGATGATGAAGAGCAAATAGAGAACATTGCCAATGAACCAATACTGGACATTGATAATGAACCAGTAATGGGCATTGATAATGAACCAGTAATGGACAACGAGGAACGACAAGTGGAAGTCATTGTTATCGATTAGAAAATGGAATTTGACGCCGCGTTACGTTTTCCATTCACGCTTATAGTGTCAGGTAAAGTATTAGTATTATGTATACATACAACATTGGCTCATTACTTTATCATATTTATAGGGTGCAGGTCAAGTGGAAAGACAGTTACTATACTTGAGTACTTGCGTAGAAGGAAAGAAGTTCATACAGAGGATATTGTTAAAGTGTACTATGTTTATGGTATATGGCAAAAAGCATACGCTGAGGTTACTGATCCTTCAATAGTGTTTATCAACTCTATAAACGAAATCCAAAGCATGATTGAGAATGAAGACCAAGCAGTTGAAATGAAAAACTCTATTGTGGTATTTGATGACATGATGCAACTCTTTAAAAAACAATACAATGATTTTATCATTAATTGTTTTGTAAACTATTCACATCATTTACGCATTGGTTTCATTCTATTCGTGCAAAATGCGTTTGCAAGGAATATGAGAGAAATATCAATTAATACAACATATTATTTACTTGGGTTATACCCACGTGATGTGAGTTTTATATCCAAAATTGGACAGCAACTTTTCCCTAAAAATTATAGACATTTGGAATACGCTTATGAGGCAGTGATGAAAAAACCCTATAGTTTCCTATTTATAGATCTTAATCCCACTACACCTAAAATGTGTCGTGTGAGATCTAGTATATATCCCGAAAATGCTATAGTATATGCCCCATTATAGAGAATGGAGTCGTTGGAAGAACATAATGCTTTTCTGAATTTATTAGTGAGCAGTAAGTTACAAGCACGTATAAAGCTTATTAAGCAAGCTGATCAGTCACAACTTGAAGCTATAGGCTCCTGTATATTGAATGTGAATGTTAAGGACAATAAATGTGTAAAGAAATACGCTACTACTATTAAAAAGTTTGTAAAATCAAAGTTTACTATAGTTAAGCTTAGAAACTATTATATAAGAAATATTAAACTTGTTATTGCCGTTATTAGTACTATCTTGGCAAAGATTTTGGAAGAAGGTATACATATGGTGTGTAACCATGGCTAGACTATTCAAACTTGTGCCTATATCTCAATATCAGTCTAACACTGGAAGTGAAACAGCTCTATATGAAGAGCCCGAAGACAAAATTCAAGCAGTGTTGAAGTTGGTGAGCCCTAATATTAGAAGCAGATGTGAAAGGCTGTTGCGGGTTTTGTTGAGCAACCCTAACTTTACGTGGTCTGCTAATGGTGAAATAAAATATGATGGAATTGCCGTCCCTAACTCTCAAATAGTCGACCTAGTTTCAATGGCAACCAAGAACTTTCCCCTCAAGAATATGCATTACCCAGGTCTAAATCCATTTATAAAAGCCTTAATATATAGCAATGTACCTAGAGATATTCTCTCTCCTCAGTTCAGGTCTATGTTAAGCAGTGAACCTAGTTGGAAACCGTTTAAGATTTAAATGTATGTAGCCTAATATGAATATGTATGAATATGCTGTTGTGAAATAAAATTGGTTTGTAAATTGTAAAATTTAGTTCATGTGTATGTGCATTTAGTTCATGTAAGCAACTTGAAAGATAACAGATGAGCAGGGGGAACCTTTTATGTATACATAAGCAGTAACTATCTATTAGGTTTATAAGAATGAGCCCTATATGATCAATTAACACTTCACATTCCATGTGCCTTATGCCTAAGTGTAGCTCTATGGTTATACTAACATATACATTAGCATGTACACTTATATATACATAGATATATATACCATTCATACCATTCTATGCAGGTGCTATTGCTGTATGTATTGTTTGAGATATACTTTGTAGTGTTGTAGATTCAAAGAGTCATTAGCATTTAAAAATTCGGTGAAACAACATCAAAAAAGTTAATCTCTTAAAATGGAAGGGGCTAAGGAAGAAAGGGAAACATACGTCTTTGACTTAATGGACCCAGACGAGAGAGCTCATGAACAAAAACTTACTCAGTGGTTCAAAAGGGTTATTATTACATTTCAAAGCACTACTAATCTTTTATAATGCATAATTTTTATAGTGTACTAATAATATTTGTGCATAGAAAACGGAAGACGATGGAAAGCTCAAGTGCTTTTACACTAGAGAAAACCGGAAAATGATAGTCAACTTGAAGTTATGGGATGGGACCAAGAGTCAACATATTCAATTTCCAGTGGAGCTCGTTCCTGATCTCATTTTTAAATTGTGTCGGTTTTATGGATATTCAAATGAAAACCCTGAGTATCTGCAAAAAGCACTCACAAGTTGTATGAGTAATTTCAAAGAATAAAAGACAGTTATTAATAGAATGATGGTCATGCATATATAGATTACGGATTCACTGTAGGTTTTCATTTCACTTGAAATCTTTGACTAGTTAACAATGGCATCTAAATTTAGAGTTTCGGCTAATATTACAAAGTCCTACAAAGGGCCAAAAACATCCCCAAAGAAAAAGCATTTAGTGACACAATTGAGACTATACAGAAAGAATGGCTGTACAGAATTCTTACAGGGAACTGACTTTCCCTCTACAGCTAAGGCTAGTTATAATAATGGTTTTGTTAGCACGGTTGTTGAGTGCTATACTAACCATTATAATATAGTAATACGCCCTGAAGATATTTGGACGTCAATCATAACACAATTTTCATTTTACATTAACAAAAATTCTGAAAAGTATAGAGAACAATTTGTAGATTTTCAAGGAAAGAGAGACTTGATCATTACAATGAATGGAGCTCTCCGTGAGGCATCCTACGATTCAATGGTGTCCATGATGATTAATAAGATTGATGAAAACTTGATTGACAAGGACCTAAAAGCCTGGATTCTACCAAATTTTACCACGACAACAAAGGAGGACTTGATTGTCTGTGGAACTGTGTTCATGGCAACAATGAAAAAGTACTTTGACTACACAACATGTTTGGAGTGCGGAATACCATGGGTAACTTTAGAAGGGACTGTGGAAGATTATGAAAAAATTTTACAACGATTGCCTAAATTAAAGACTTATGGATTAGAATACTGGTGTGACTTGTTGGAACCTATAATTCACCAATTCATAGCAGCGAAGCAAGGAAATGTTGACATGGATTTTTGGCAAAAAATTTGCCATAAGAGAAACAATGGTTCTGGCCCTACCTACCTGTCTGGTTGGATTTCTGTGTTTTGTGTTTTTGATATAGAAGGCAACTGGCAAGCCATAGACAAAATGACACTACGGTCTTCATCCTGGCCCTACATTGACATTGACAAAATTCCATCTGGAATTGTTGAAGCTGATGTTAAAATTATTGATCCTGATTTAACAGAACACAAAGCTGTATTACTTGCAGGACATATGGCGATTGACATAACTGAAGAGGACCAATGTACAATGAAACCAAAAATAGGATGGGCCATTGCACTAAAGGTATGATTATATGCTAATATAACATTTTGTAATTCCCATTACTAATATATGGTAACTTTTTATTTACAGAGCAACTAATTGGTGTAATAAAGTACTTGAATAATATACTTGTTGCGTCTTTTCTGTATAGCATACACTTTGCTTTAGCTGTTAATATGAGTATTATATTTAGACATAAAGAATGCTATGCAGTAGCTGCTCACTTATTTTAGACACAAGGAATGTCAGTGGCATAAGTGTAAATCTAAAATTAGAAGTCATGCATTGTTCCTAAAGTTAGTGACAGTACACGTGGCCTCCTTGCATCTCTTAAAAGCAGCCGTGCCGGATGCTCCTGTCTCTATTCAAGTTGTTCTTTCCTCACTGCAATGACTTATTTTAGAACTAAATATAATACGTGGAAATTAGTGCAAGAGACCCCTTATCAATTATTCAAGTGCGAATACATATTTCGATATAATTATAACTGTGAGTCTTGTGACTTAAACTGGCTAAAAGTGTACAATGACGGTATATATGTCTGCAATGGAAGCCGTTTGTGTGTTACCTGTCATGATTTGGCCCTTAAATGTAGAGAGGAACATGTGTTAATGGTGTCAGGAAATAAATCAAAGTGTAGTCAATGTGAGTTTGAGTGGCTAAATAGTTTAGACACATTATTGTACACATTTGATAATGGGGACATAAAATGTTCAGAGTGTCACAATAAGTTAGTTAGAAAGCTGGCAAGGAGGAAAAGAAACGCATGGAAGAAATACTGGAAAAGACATGGGAAAAATTTTGCAGCAGAAGTCACACAAGAAGTTGAACTACAAAGTCCGGTTTAGTATAAAGACATTAGCAGATGGAAATACTTTTATAGGTATTAATCGCTTTGTTAAAAAGAAGCATCATATAATTATATTTAAATCTACAGAAGTGCCTTACTACCTGTCAGACATTGCAAGGTTTTGGAGCCAAAATGGAAAGTATGCATTAGAGTCACACTTAACTGCTAAAGTAAAAAGTCAAATAGCGAAAGCAAAGCCCTTTGAGCATCGTGTGCGTAATGAGTACATGAATGCCTTTCACGGTTACCCTGGAAATTCAATACGCACCACATTCTTTTCTGTTGACATGTCCTCTGCAAAAAGCAGAGAATATTACAAACCTAATGATTTCAAGTATTGCTTCAATTGCCCCCGAGACCATCTTTTAAATAAGCCACACGACACACCATCGGATCACAATCATGGTATTGATTATTCAAAGAAGGAGCGTTAACATGGAAACAATCAACGGCATCAGTTGTATCCAATATTTGCCGGCCATTTACCCTGAGTTTAACGACTTTCACAAAAGATTATCCACATACAGATTTTGGAGTAACTTAAAAGTATCATGCACTCTACTAGCTCAGTCCGGTTTCTATTACTTAGGTAGAAGAGACTTGGTTAAGTGTTTCTACTGTGCAATTGAAATTGAAGGTTGGGTTGATGGGGATAATTGTTTTGTAGAACATCAATGTAGAACATGTTGTTCTCAATCCAATGTGCACTTACATAATTGTGAATAAACACAAAATTAAAAACTTAAAACCAGAACCTATTGTAGATAATCCTATCAACAAGTGTCACATATGCCAGTCTCGTGAGGCTTGCTATATAAATTTTTACTGTATGCACCTAATTGGATGCCCTTCCTGTATTTGTTCCCAAGGAGATACCTGTGGGATGTGTCGCTCTAAAATAAGTAGTATATCTAAAGTATACATATAAGCTATGGCAACAATTATAAAGCTACAATTGGGTGGACCTGCTCATCCATCAAGCATACGAGAGAGAGAACGTTCGTTTGACAGACCCGTTTACTCGCTTGATATTGTTAGTGAATATGTTAAGTACGGATGGTTTGCCTCATCCCAGTGGAACTACTTTAGTTGCTGGTACTGTGGAGTACAAGTCCTTCGAAACAGAGTTAAGAGTATACCGCCTAAGGATTTGCATGCCTTCATTGGAAAACATTGTGCATATAATGTCTTACAAAGCATACCACCGGAAGAAAAGATTTTCCCTTATAAATGTAAAATGTGTCAGAGTGATGCCAATTTTATGCCTTTACCGTGCGGTTGCTTAACTTACTGTTATAAATGTTTTATAAGAGACGACTGTTGTAAATCTTGTTATACTAAGATATTTGGAGTGATTAGAGTTTGCATATAGCAATGTTTAAAAGAGCATTGCCGATAAGACCTAATGGTCCTTCGTGCATTAAGATGAAGAGGGGTTAAAAGCGTGTAACTGAGTTTAAGAAATATAAGTTTCCGACTGGATGTAATATTCAAGATATAGCAAAAGAAGGGTTCTACCCAACAAGTGTCCCAGGCGTTATTAAGTGCTGGTACTGTGGACTGCAAATCAATGTACTTAGAGTGTCTTCAGATAATATAGGAACAGATTTTCACATGACACTTAAAAGATATAATTGTGCCTATTACTATACAAAAAGTCATCCCTTCACCAATACTTACCCTTTACATTTCCCATGTAGACATTGTAAAAAAAGAGAGGCTAGATTTGTGAACAAGTGCTGTGGGGTGCTTTCAAATTGTCACAGTTGTCTTTTACTATTTACAAAGTGTAGTGGTTGTTTTCATAACGTACACACAGTGTTTCCAGTGGTTTCATAATGGCTAGCATTAGACAAATAGTTAAAAAGTTTTGTGTAAGCCCTCTGCAATTAAAGTGTGAGGTGTGCACGTTCCAATACCTTCAAAGATTGTCAACTGAAATTGACCTCTTTCTAACTGAAGAGAATGTGTACTTATGTGAATTTTGCAAAATAACGTGTGAACAAAGTGGTGAGTACACTTTTGTTTTTAAGGAGCGGAGAAGTCCGTCACCAAAGTTGACTCAGTCAACTTCATTTACATCTCCTGTGTTCGACAGGTACCCTTTATTTATCACTTATTATCTATGCAATATAGTAATTCATAGTTTTTAGTTATGGTATGTAAAGCAAAATTATTATTATTATTATCAGGTATGCCTATTTGGGAAACTGTATGGTTCCTGATACCCAACCCGTAAAAATGGAGGACTGGGAGGCACTTATGTTTCACCAAGACTTGTAATTCCTACATGTGTATACTAATATCTTATTCAATTTACAAGATACTAAAGAATTTCTATATTTCAGGGTAGAAAGGTGTCACTACCGATCGGACAGTGGTGATGATACAGATATTGAAGATCTGTGTTCAAAGTCCCGCTGCATTGCAAGGGTAAGCTCAAAGATATAATATAATAAGATAAGAAAAGCATTTAGTATAGTAAGTACCTATAAAAGTACATATTTTGATGTTTTAGAGAGTGGTTTCGTCTCCTTCAACTCCATCAATGCCAAGCCCGAAATGCGTATCGGAGTGCGAATGTTGCAACAAAGAGAACGTGGTAATGTAACACTAATTATGCTTATAAATTATTTATGCCAGCTATTTAATTAATTATTTGTTTTACAGCCACCAGTTTCACCGTCATTACTTGAAGGGTCAATGTCACCGGTGGAACCCAGGGCACCTCCCTCTTCACCAGTAGCGGGACCTTCTAGATTGGCAATGACGGTGAGAAATTAACATTACCTTGTAACTTAATGTTTAATTCATTACTAAATACATTAAACTTTCATTTACAGCCACTACAGTCTCCTATTATTGAGTATCTGCCAAAGATCACGCCTAAAGTGGTTGGGAAGTCGAGGCTCATAAGAAAGAACTGCAAGGCAGCCCGCCGTTTGGATCTTTGAATAATAAAAAAACTCCAAATTACCTAGATAAAATATTTGTGCCTTTTATGTTTCATTTTCATATAAGAATGCATCTGCATATATACCGGCTACATATCACAGTAGGGGGATATTTTGTACCCTACAACAACAAGAACGCATCCCTCTCAACCAAAGCATTCCACTTGCGCCTCAGTTCATTCACTTAGGATGATAATCATCTCAGTGTTCTTTTATGAAATTTTCTATTTATAACTTTACTACTAACCCCAGCCGGTTCACTCCATGTGTTTCGCTTCACCCCACTCGGCTGGGTTTACTACCACATTGCATAGCATAATATTTACTTAGCACACACACACATAGCATAATATTTACTTAACACACACAGCATTGATACATTATCATTCCAACTTTTCTTATTTGCTGATTAACTTATAATTACAATTAAATTAAACTTATTTAGTCTTATACAACAACCCAGCCGGTTCTGTTCACTACATGTGTTTCGCTTCACCCCACTCGGCTGGGTTTACTACCACATTGCATAGCATAATATTTACTTAACACACACACATAGCAGTGATTATTAAGTATGATCTGAATGTACATGATCACTCCCGCTTTTCAAAACCATGCCTGTAGCTTTACATGCCATGCCGTTCTACCATCCACGTGGCTCTCCTCGACTCCCGCTCCACCAAGCCATGCCACTGCTCTCCTCTCTCAGCCAAGTCATGCCACAGCCAACGCATCGCTGCTCTCCTCTCCCAGCCAAGTCATGCCACAGCCAACGCATCGCTGCTCTCCTTCCCAGCCAGCAAGTCATGCCACAGCCAACGCATCGCTGCTCTACTCCGATCCTTCCCTGCCAGCCGGGCCATGCCGTAGCCAAGATCTTTCCCAACGCACCGCTGCTCTCCTCTCCCAGCCAGCACTCCACCAAGCCAACGCACCGCTCCTCTCTTCAGATTCAACTCCTTCACACAGTCTACTCCTTCACACAGCCTACTCCTTCACACGGCCAGCACACACTCGCTTATTCAATACATGCCCTACTCGTGCTGTGATTGGCTGACGCGTTTAGCCAATGAAAGACTGGCATTCCTATTTCGTACTTCATTTCTCATCAAGCAACAGAACAGTTAGTATCTCTCAGTGCGTGTGTGTGTGTGTGTATTGTGTATTGTGTGTATTTCAGTTGTTTTGAGTTAACCCCTGCAATTTGTAAGCTCTCAGCAGCAACATTGAAAATCTTTAGATTATTTTCAAATTCTAAGGCTCTTCCAATGTTGATGTTGTGGGCTTTCCAAGGGCAGGTGGAATTTCATCATAACCATCATCATCATCAATTAACTACAGCATTATGGTTTGTGTTGTGTTTCTTGTTTATCAATACAATATCCTACGGTAATGCTGTAGTGCCGACAATCGTCATGCAAGGTAACAAGAGATATATTTAACTTTGTAATGTTTATCATTTGTAATGTTTAACTTGTATGATTTGTTATGTTTATCATTTGTAATGTTTAACTTGTATGATTTGTTATGTTTATCATTTGTAATGTTTAACTTGTATGATTTGTTATGTTTAACTTGTTATGTTTAACTTGTGCAGTTAACTGTTTTTGAAATAATTGGTTTAAAAGTGTATAAGAGTAAGTATAAAAGTGCATAAGAATAAGTATAAAAGTGTATAAGAGTAAGTATAAAACTGTATAAGAATATAAAAGTGTATAAGAGTAAGTATAAAAGTGCATAAGAATAAGTATAAAAGTGTATAAGAGTAAGTATAAAAGTGTATAAGAATATAAAAGTGTATAAGAGTAAGTATAAGTGTATAAGAATATAAAAGTGTATAAGAGTAAGTATAAAAGTTAATTTCCGCTGGGGCCTCCATTCTACTATACACACATCCAAATTCATTTTACAATGTATATATTCTTAGCTTTTGAGATCTAATAAATGGATGGTGAATAAAATAATGAATGATTGACAAAAAAATTTCAATATTTGCCTCTCAAAATTTCAAAATTTTCTTAAAATTTCAATATTTGCTTCTCAAAATTTCAAAATTTTCTTATAATTTCAATATTTGCTTCTCAAAATTTCAAAATTTTCTTAAAATTTCAATATTTGCTTCTCAAAATTTCAAAATTTTCTTAAAATTTCAATATTTGCTTCTCAAAATTTCAATATTTGCTTCTCAAAATTTCAATATTTGCTTCTCAAAATTTCAATATTTGCTTCTCAAAATTTCAATATTTGCTTCTCAAAATTTCAATATTTGCTTCTCAAAATTTCAATATTTGCTTCTCAAAATTTCAATATTTGCTTCTCAAAATTTCAATATTTGCTTCTCAAAATTTCAATATTTGCTTCTCAAAATTTCAATATTTGCTTCTCAAAATTTCAATATTTGCTTCTCAAAATTTCAATATTTGCTTCTCAAAATTTCAATATTTGCTTCTCAAAATTTCAATATTTGCTTCTCAAAATTTCAATTATTGCTTCTCAGAATTTCAATATTTGCTTCTCAAAATTTCAATATTAGTGGAGAATATAGAAAATTTCTGATGCTTATACTACTAATATTATAGTCCGCCAACGGGTGATAACGGAGGGCAGTCAATCGAATTGGCACGACCACAGGTCGTGCTAATGAGGTTGCTCCCCGGAGTCACCAACCGCTAACCAGGCCGAGAACGGGCGCGAACGGAAGACATGCAGTCGCATTGGACCGACCGAAGGTCGGGCTAATGATACTGCTTGGCCGGAGTTTTTTAAAAATATTTTATTAAGAAATTTAAGTTTTAATATAATGAAGCTTTATTTAGGTTTAATGTGGTTTATGCCTAAATTATCTACTGTATTACTTATTTTACTAAAGTAGGTTCTTATTTTTAAAAAAATTTTGATCAGGGTTGATTAGAAGGTTTATCTGGTCAATATATTTATAATAAAGTTTCTATCAGTTCATTAAAATTAGATTTTTTTAATAATTTAAATCTTAAATCTTATGTTTTAGTTTTCTTTTTTTTTATGTTTATTATAGTGTTGGTTATTTAAGTTAATAAATTATTATTATTAAATTATTATTATTAAATTATTATTATTAAACTATTTTTATTAAATTATTTTATTAAATTATTTTATTAAATTATTTTATTAAATTATTATTATTAAATTATTATTATTAAATTATTATTAAATTATTATTATTAAATTATTAACTATTAAATTATTAACTATTAAATTATTAACTATTAAATTATTAATTATTAAATAATAATTTCAAGATTTTTTTATTTGGTTATTGTAAAATTATTTAAGTAGCTTAATTTTAGAGCGTGATATTGAAGATATTAAAGTAAAATTTATTTTTTTTTTCTTAAATAATTTTAATAAATAATTTTATTTTTTTTCAATGAAAATGAAAGGTTTTATTTTAAACTACAAAATTTAGAAAAGAAACGGAATTTAACCCCTTAAAATTTAAGTTAGAAGCTTAATTTATTTCTAAAATACTTTTCTTTAAAAGGAGAATTTATTCTCTAAGCAATCATTAACAATGATTATCTAATAATTTAGATTCTTTTAATTAAAATAAGGGCTAAATAGCCATAAATCAGGTCGAAATTGATCGCAAAAGGTTCGCTTCTTATTTAAGATTAACTTTTACAAGTACTTTCTGAATGCAACCCAGATGTTATTATTAACTATATTCCTAAAATTTTCATTGTAGGGCTCCTTGATTTCACTCATGAAATAACCCTAGAATCAAAATTATTAGAAATATAATTAATAAATTAGATCAGTATATAAATCTTATAAGTTTAAAAATAATTGGGAGGGGTATAATAAGTGTAATTTCTACGTCAAAAATTAAAAAAATTACAGCAATTAAGTAGAATTGAAGAGAAAATGGGATTCGAGATGATCTTTTAGGGTCAAATCCGCATTCAAATGGAGATGGTTTTTCTCGTTCATTTTTTTTTCAGAGAAATAGTACTATTAACTATGATTAGAATTGAAGAAATTAACATTGATATTGATGCAATTATTAATATTATATTTTCCTAAATTTAGGTCCTTATAGTTGGAAGCTATATATACTTTATACTAAAAATATATTATCTACCTCATCAGTAAATTCTTATATAAAGAAAAAGTCACACTACGTCAACAAAATGTCAGTATCAGGCAGCTGCTTCAAACCCGAAATGATGATGAGAAGAAAAATGATTTATTGAGTGTCGTAAAAAACAAACAATTAAAAAAGTTGTCCCAATAATAGCATGGATACCATGAAATCCAGTAGCCAGAAAAAAAGTTGAGCCATATACTGAATCTGAAATTGAAAAAGATGCTTCTCAGTATTCTATAGCTTGAAGTGCAGTGAAATAAATTCCTAGAATAATAGTAATTATAAGTCTTTGGAAACCTTGAGTAAAGTTATTTTCTATAATTGCATGATGGGCCCAAGTGACAGTAAAACCTGATGATAAAAGGATAATAGTATTTAAAAGTGGAACTTGGAATGGATTAAATGGAGAGATCCCTACTGGTGGTCATTGTATTCCGATTTCTATAGTAGGGGATAAACTTCTATGAAAGAATGCTCAAAAAAAACTAAAAAAAAATAAAACTTCTGAGACAATAAAAAGAATTATTCCTCATCGTAGCCCTTTAGTAACAATAAATGTATGAAGCCCTTGGTATGTTCCTTCTCGTGAGATATCTCGTCATCATTGATAAGATGAGATAATTAGAATAGAAATTCCTAAAAAAAATAAGTTTATTGAATAAGAATGAAATATTTTAGTAACCCCTGAAGTTAATGTTAAAGCGCCAATTGCTCTCGTAATAGGTCATGAGATCACCCCGCTGCCACCCGATACAAAGCTATCAACCCGATAATATCGTTATTCACCGCCGACAAGCTTCTCAATGCTGTCCGCTGCAGCCACCACACAGGAACAACCAACTCACTCACAGCACCCTCAACAAGGAATAGCCATTTACGTGATTCCAGTTCCACCATCGGTCAACCCGGCAGATTTTATTAAAACGCTTCAGGGCACCCTCGGAAACTACAACCCAAGCAGCGGCCCCTCACCTATTAATTATCCAGAGTCGATTTCGGTATCCGCTCTCCCGAATAATTATACGGAAACCACGTATTCCTACAACTGTTTCCACTGCAAGGCTACGAACTCAATTAGTTCTCCCCCAAAGCCTACCCGGTCACGGACAAAAACCCGGTCCACACCTAAAGCCCTGCTTACCAGCTCTAACTTGGACAACAGACAACCCAACCACGAGTCTGCACCTAGTTCCGATTCTTTACCAAGGATTCATAAACCTGCACAGGTCGTCTCACCTTTTCGCCCATCTCCACCCAGGCTCCTGACGCCCGCACCGGATCAACAGGGAGGTACGCCAAACCCCGATCGACTGCGCGGCCGTCGCAAGTGGTACTCGAGAACCCAGAGTTTGACTAATTCAACTAACTCTTCTCACCAATGACGTGCCACGACGTCATCGATATCTCCTCCTTCAGCAACAGAATTCGCATACAAATATGTCCCAACGGAGAAATAGCATTTCAAAGACTGACATTGGAAAGCCCAACGTACAGTTCCAGGTGGACACACGTCCGACAGTACGGACATATTCAACTGAGACTATGTTCTCTCACGATGCGAAAAGTAGACATGCTGAAGGCAAGTACAGGAGATACGACACGAATTACCCCTACGTCGTCACCACCGTCACCACCTTCTATGCCGCCGGAGAAGCAGTCACATACTGCACCCTCAACAGGAAGCGACCCAACACTGCCATCAAACCCGACCCCTGTCCAGTCAAATCAGAAGGACACCAATGGAAAACCACACCGGAGAATCAGTCGTATAGATCCCGACAAGAAGATCCCAAAGCGGCCCCGGCCCGGTCACAAGGACACTGCTCCAGCAGCACTCCTACAATTCACCCGGCCCACGAAACTCAAAAGTCAACGGATACGGAAGTCTCCAAACTCCAGCCTTTAGTGCCCAAACGATTCCAAATAACGATTCTTCCCCATAAGACAACGGCCCGCTCTTCCGACCCCTCCTTACAAACATCCTACTCAACTACTTATGCTGCCGATTTCCAGCCAGAGGCGCCCAAGGACCCTCCTCCTCGGCCACGGCGATCCCCACGCAAACAAATTTTAGCAATTTCCTCCACGGAAGAACCAATAATTTTCAGTAAGACAAATAATTACTAATACAAGGTTCACTAAGCATAGTAGGTAGTCTAAGCAATATGCAAAAATAGAATGTAGATGTTTGTCATATAGTTCTAATAATTACTACAGGTTACTTAGGCCATCGACCGTCTATGTGCTTTGCCACATTTTACATATAAAAACGGATCAAATAA
>JABJWA020000221.1:0-26055 GCA_020352615.2 Yoshiicerus persimilis | reverse complement strand
ATGACAAGTAAATAATGTGACATGTCCAAGGAAAATCAAGGAGAAATATTAGTCAGTTTTTAGATTTATCTTGCAATTATATGAATCGCACTACTTAGTTTGTAAGTGCAAAATTTGGAGGAAGTCATGGGGCATGGGGTATTATGAATTGCTTTCGACAGCTGAGAATAATAATCAAAATCTCCTTTCACAATATAATACGACTTAAATGCATAACTTTCGTAGTATATACATGCTATACATTATGTACAATTGCCAACTGGATTCTGGACCATTACATATAACTGTAACTAAAAATGATTTGCCTCACTCTACATAAAGTTTAATTGACTTTCTGTATCTTGGAATTAGCTCCTTAAGTCATTTCATTCTCCTTCACAAGTTACACAGATTCATTAGTTATCGTAGTTGAGTAAATAAGCTAATTCTCTGATTTACTTTCCTCACTATCCATTCTGACTAAACTGCAATGCAAAATCATTCCAAAGAACAACCGTCATAAAGATAAAACCGAAAAAAGAATACAGGATCCAAAATCCAGTACCCATAATTTTATTTTTGTCCACCTAGGTATTTTAAATCAGCCCTTTTTATTGGCAACCTTGTATAATTTTCTTAGAAAAATGGTTTGAAATGGCTTTTAACTCTTTTTACTGGAAAACTTTCACTCGATCGCCTTCGCAGCAGAAAGGCCTTTCATGTCTGCAATTTAATGGTTATGATACGGAACTCACTCTTTTAACAACAGACTTAATCGTGCCGCAAGTTTACTTGCCTCGTTTAAGCCTTATAGCTGCATGTTTACAAATCTTAACTCATATTTCCAATAAAAATTGTAATTAAAATTTCAATATCTTCATTAATATTATGCATTTGCAAAAGGAAACTTTTCATAATTTTCATAAAACTTTATTATTGTAACACGTTTCAGCACTAAAATGGCCATGGTGTAAAGGTACAACTTTGCAATATCTTGCAACTCCATCGCTATAAATTTATTACGTCCAAAAGGTACACAAATGAGTTTGTTGCATTTTCAACATTAACTCAACAGGTCGTACAGTTGCATTCTATAATAATTGTTAAAAATTGAAATTACATCTTAAAAATAGATAGTAATGTAATTCAATAACATCTAGTATAATTATATTAGTATCATTTAAATTACTAAGAGATTATCCGAAATTTGCGGTCAGCTAGGTGAGTGAAGCATTAAAGACATAAGGAAGCGTACATAAATCTGATGTCAATAGTTAATTGTGCAATACAACATTATTTAAAGAAGTTTCACATTTTGTGAACCCAGTACATTTACAAAGAGTTTACGATAAAAAGGGTAAAAGACTTTAAAAGAATGCATAATAAAAGGAAAATGAGAAGGCTTTTATTATTCATTGGTTTATTCATTAACTACACAGTCTTCTTTTAATGATAATTACGTAAGATACCTTATTGGAGACGATAGTAAAGATAAGCTTTTTACACGGTTGTTGCTCGTAAACTCGTTGGAAGAATTGTGTAAGTGTATGTACATTTTTCAGTATTTGTTCCAATTTACTGTACTGGAAAGTAGAGCATGTTTCATTAGAGGATTTCATAGTCTTGCTCTATTTTAATATGAACTGGTAATGGGGTAATTTTTTAGTGTAGCTGTCATAGAGGTGGGATCAATCTGCTTTTTCAAGCCTCGAATCGAATCGAATCGATAATTTTACCAAGCCAAATCGAATCGATTTGAATCGATGTCGATAACTTTACAATCCAAATCGAATCGAATCGATAATTTGCCTGGCAGGTCCAAATGGAAATCGAATCGAATCGAAAATTTAACAAATAGTTTAACGTTTTCAAAAAATTCCGCCATATTATTGCACTTTTTTATGATGATCAGCTCAATCTATAGTCTTACTACAGCTGTATATGCCAAATCGATTCGAATCGAATCGATAATTTTCGATGTATTCCAAATCGAAATCGAATCGAATCGATCCGTCACCAGAAAAAATCGAATCGAAATCGAATCGATATCGATTCGATTCGATTTCGATTCGATTAAATCGAATCGGTCCCAACACTATGTAGCTCTGAGCTTTTAAAGCCACAATATTTAGGTAGAGAGTAAGCGTCAGCTGTTCTTGGAAAATACTGAATTCTAAACTACATTTTAATTGCGTTTTGCATTTCATCGAGTTTTTTTATTGGTGCACTAATTTGAATTGCCTTACATTACGTGGACCGATAGTGGAGTTTATTAAATTGCACTGCATACTACAGTTTTAGAAAAAGATATGAATTTCCTAATTCTACCACAATTCTAGGTTGTATTTTGCAGGAAGTTCTTGTTCTTATTAGAAACTGAGGACTGAAATCAAACCTTGAAATGGGTAGTGCAGGAATTGCAATTAAATTAATGTATAGAATGAGCAAACTTCCAATTACTACGGCATACAATCTTCCATCTCTGCGTAGGATGTTTTCTTTAGTTTTTTATCTCTCCCTACAGACTATTAAGCATCGAATGTAAAACTCGACAGGAAAAGAGTTTCTACATTTAATTTAACTACGTTTAGGTAGATTTTCGTGAACAAAAAAACTTGCCGAAGTTCATTATGGAAATATTTTATCTTTGTCTTTGCATAACTTTGCATTCTTTCCTTGACTTTCTCCATGACACGTCTTTCTTTCTCCAGTTTCGTATTACTCACAGTATATACTCTATTCTGTACTAGTGAAATGAGAATCTTGATTCTATTTGACATTCTGGTTTAAGACGATGTTATTCTAGTTCCGCACAGATACCTACAGAAGTTGTCTCGAGTTAATTTTATCACATTGGGCATCTGCTGCTCGTCTAGTATTGCTTCATCAGATACTACCAGCACACACAGTACTATAATTTAAGCATAAGTCTAGTCAGGATTCTTACATTCACATTTATGTGACCATATACATACACTACATTAAATTCGCATTGTAATACTTATATATAGCACGTCTTTATTTCAATGTGAGAGGCACAGAGAGATAAAGCTCTCGCCAACTAAGATACAAAGTTCTATACAGAATGCTAAAACGGCTTAAATATTGCCACTGTAAATTCTTTCCCTATCTTTTCGGCTGAACTAAACTTAAACTCTTTTCCTTATTCTTCGCTTCCTCTTCCTTTTCTCATTTAATATGAATTAATCTAGTAGAGGCGCCTATCTCAGTACTTCCATTCTACATATTGCATAATTATCTCGCCTCAAGTTTCACTCCGCTATCTTCTTACTCCTACACTTATAGACAATGCATCAAGTATAAGTATGTCTTCCTGTGCACTTGGGTGCTCTGAGCAAAAGTTATATGTAAAATGCAGCGAATATATATTCCTACAAATAACTTTTACAGTAACTATTTCCAGTTTTATCTTACCTCCTCAAGTCAAAAGGCCAACCATCTCAATTTGATCAGATATGCATTATACATATAGATATAAAATTACTCCGTTTCATTCACTCACAAATACTAACCTAAGCAAGGTATTTAAGTAATATTTATCTGTGTAGTATAGTATACTTAGTCTTGTAACTTATTCAGTTTCAAATATGCACTCCAGTTGCAAATGCCTGTATAGCATATAGTATATACTAAGTATTTCTTGACCTGTATAATCTTATATGTGACATAATAAGCCAATAAGAGTTTTAATAAATGTCATGTGAATGTCTTCCTACTTGGAAAACAATCAAATCGATACTGCTGCGTAAGTACTTCTTGGAACAAAAACTTTCGAGGCAGTTTTTATTGTTTTAAGATATGTTTATTGAAGTCAAAAATTCCTTACGTAGTGATACGATAGTATGATACTGCTTACTGATTTTAGGACGTCTACAATCTACTTTACAAATAATTCTACAAATAAATCAAAAACAAAGACATTTGGGTTGTTACTTTAGATTTTAGGTATTGATGTCTGTGCACAAAGGTAGAAGTCACATTAACATCAACATCAGCGTCAACAGTCTTCAATAACTTGGATTTGTCCAATTTTTACCCCATAAGTATTCTTCGCATAGAAACAACTTCTGAGCTTATTTATAGGTATAGCGCAACTAACTATACATATTATGCTCAATACATTTTAAACGAAGAGAAATTCAAAACGTTACTTAACCAAAGAAACACAGAATACAGAATTACAAATTGCAGCATATTTTTTAAAATTTTCTACTGATATGATTTCGTTCGTTTAGTTGAATTACGCTAAATGGCACTTTAACCGTTACAAAATGCTCGGTTTTTCCCAACATTTTGTACGTATCTCAAATACTAGTATAAAATAACTAATCAAAGTGAATTGAAAACAAGCGGTAGTAGTTACTTTTGAAATTCTATTTTTCCTCAGTACGTTTTGAAAATGTGCCTCTGACAGTCAGGTAAAACAAATTAAAAATGGCAATTGCACATCTACGACTGCTTGGTTATAAGGTAGCTCAGCTATTGAACACTTTAAAGGCATAATAAACAAATCACCCAGATAGTGTTATTCAATTTTGGGTTGGATTTAGAAATGCTGTGCAATGAATAATGGAACTTAATAAATGGTCCTCCGAAGACGCAATTGAATAAATTTCAAAATTAGTACGAGAATCCGAAGGGGATAAAAATTGAACTAACAAACAGAGTGTAAGCTGAAAAGCTAAGCTAAATAATTTTGTAATTAAAAGGGTATATGCCAATTACCCACAATTATCTGAAAGTACGTCTCATTTATATGTAGTCATGTATGAAATTGAAATGAACTATTTACAGGGAGAGATGATAGTTTGACATCTCATTTCTCTGTTTAAATACGTTGATCACGAATGGTAATTAACTAGAACGGAGAAAGAAAATTAAATGACAAATTACGGTGTCTGTACTGTAGGAAATGGAACTGGTGGCTTAGTTGCAATTCTACTTCCTATGCAAAGTGTCCACACAGCGACTACGATAGCAGAGGAGAGAGTGTAAATATTTAAGTGTCATTTTCTTGGTTCGTGTCATTCAATAATTACATTTGAAAACTTAATTCAATTGAATTTATTCAAGCGAGTCTGGATGGAATTAATTGTCATCAGAGTCCAGACTGTAGGAGAGGAGAGCTAAGTGAAGAAAAGGAAATGAGAAGCCTAGCCAAGTCAATTCAGTGTTCTTTCGAGTGAACGAACAGATTAAAAATTACATAAGGAAATGAAAGGCGAGGAGGAAACTGTTCGATATAAAGCAGAGGAAGAGTATAGATATGTCAAATGAAGAAGGCATTTGACTTTCCTTCTATTTGACTTCATGTCCAAGCCAAACCAAACTACGCCAAGGAAAATGACTTGAATAATGAAATGAAGCTCACGCTCATTTACGATCGGCTGTTATAGTGTTGAAAGAGTACGTAGCGTCAAATGGTCTTCAGGCATAACTTAATGAATAACTGGCTTGACTTCTTAGTTAGCAAAGTATCTATATTAACTAGCAGCATATCTATCTCCTTCATGCTAATTTGTAACATGGTCTGCCACTTGCACTGCATATTAACTCACCTAAATGGATTTGACTACAGCAAACGTAATTTAAGTGAACGTTAATGTAAAATAGAGTCTGTCTCCTGTTTTACTATTTACTTACTATACACCTTTAATAGGTACCATACATTAATGCTTTTCTGACTTACTATTCAATGGCGCAAGGGCATAGTACATTGTAAACAACCCGAATGTCTTTCGTAAATGGCAGGATACACAAACAACTGACGAAACAGTCAACCTGAACTATTAACTATCAACAGCAACTTTCAACAACATTTTTGTCAACCTTCGAGCTAAAACTATTTAATGTGAATGCTAAATTGACAACATGCCTACATATTTGTTTCCACTCACCTCGTCTGCATTTTACGATGTGATAAAAGAATGCTATCCTTCCTAGAGACGGCTTTTATACTTACTGTAGAAAGTGGTCATATCAATGAAACCTAAAAATTCTTCCGATTTGCATCTGCCTCCTTATGCACTGTTTACAGGAGTAAAACTTGGTTATTGTAAAGTATTTGAATTTACACGTTCTGTCCTCTAGATATTTACATTCCATGTTACTTGTTACTTATCTGCATCATAACAATTATTTGACATTAGTGCTCAGTCTAGTGAAATGTCAAAATTACAATGAAGACTAGGTACATCATTGATCAAATTCCACATTTGTACAAAACTTTCACTAGTCACTATCTATAATCGTGTGACCATGCAAGACTCATGTCTCATTCTGCTCTCTCTCAACTAACCAGCACACTCCAAAGAAACTTACAGTTGAGCTTTGAAATTTATAACGACCGATATAGTCACCAAATTCCTATATGTACAAATGTAAGTTTACCTCATGTCCAATAAAATGCTTCCAAGAACTTTAAAGTACCACATTTTCATTGGCACCCCATTTCACTGGCATTCCATTTAATATATGTTGTACAACTTCTAAACGCAGATGTAAGGGCTTTTTCAGATGGTATGGCGATTTCAGGACTTTCTCTGCTTCACATACGAGTATTTCGGACATTACCAAACCCGAAATATAAAAATTAGCAGAAGAAAATGCAAAATATTTTAGAAAAAATTGGCATTTTCACTTGTTAGTGTTTTTTACCCTGCTTTTATTTAAGTACAAGCTCTATTGGAGAAGAAATGCAGATAATGCTTTGCACATTGATATGAACATTCACAGCAAAATCAATTTGTCTACTTTTGCACTTAGTAAAAACTAAGATCATGTGTGATAGTAAATTTACGTAATGATCTCTACCTATACATATTCGAATGAGCGTTTTTCTGAAGAAGAAATCAGATCGAAAAGTATTTATAACTTAAGATGTAGACTACAGATAAATGAGGGAATGATGACGATCAGAAAATAATTTGGAAAGATTTTGATGTTACTTACTGAGAACAGAGTTGCCTCCGCGGTTCGTCTGCACTTTTCCTCTGAGAGCTCGAAGTTTTCGAAGTCGTTCCTCTTGAGTGGCGACTTTTTCCCTGAGTCTTTGCAAACGCTCCGCTTCTCCGCCAGATTTTAGAAATCGGAGTCGTTGAGCTTTAGCTGCTAGCAGTTGGTCTTGTGTCTCCAACTGTCGGGCTTGACGGGCTGCCATCGTCTCCAGCTCTGATATGCTCAGCCCGCAAGTCTCCGATAGCTATAAGAAACAATAAACAAAGGTTTTGTTAAAACTCAATCAAGTCATAACTTAATTTATTTTCGCATTTACTGAGACTAAATGCTCAGATGGAAATTACTGTTTTTAGTAATACCACGAAGATTCTCTTAGTTTCCCACCATTTCGATTGTGCTTTCATCATTATTCTAGTTTCCAGGTCTATTCCATCTGTTATGCAATGCATCTTTAGGTATATAATTATGACTTTAGCTTCCTTGAGTTACACAAACTTATTGTTGATAGGAGTATCATGGCTGCATGCCAAGAGCTTTTGTGTAGAATAACATAATCAGTTTTTCATGATACTATAAGTTGATGTTTGAAATTGAATACCCATTATTTTTCTAGAAGCCCGCAGCAACGCACCAAATTGTACTAACAGAGACATCTGTATAATACGACAAATATACACTATAGCTGACTTATAGGCACAAACTTGTCAAAATGCTTTCCAAAAGACCCAATTCTCAGCAAAAATAAAAGAAATCCATTATACTCAACGATGTACTATCAAGCTTAATAGGATTTCACCTTTTAAACACTTTTATATAGATGTGCAAGGTTAGTAGTTTATTCTCCCAAAGCTGTGTTTTCAAAGCATTTTACAATTAGTAAACGTAAGGAAAACCATCGAACTGTGTAACTCAGACTAGACGAGATGAAGACCAACTTCCGTAATTTATTCAAAAGTTTCTCGGCTTCATTCATTTATCCACTGAGGATCTTTCACATATTACGTCATCCGTACGGTACCCGGATTCATCCATTAAAATTCATAGGTGTTTACAAGGATCATGATTCTTTACCATGCATTTGCATAAATAACAATTTCATTTGGGTTATAAAGGTAGATGTATAACAGTAGCTAAGAAAATGGGTTATGTTAATATACAGACGTCATGGTAGAGGTATCTTGAGAATTTAAACCTGGATTCTGAATGAGAAAATTGTAAGGTCAGTAAAAATTGTCTGCTTTCTTAGATGGTGGAGACCCTGACATATTTAAAGAAATTATTCTTTTTTACCCTATACAGTTCTTTTTGCTTTCACTAACACAGTTCCTTCGTTCGGTACAAAAGCAAACCTGGTTAAAAATTGTGCATCTGATTAACATTAGTTTTGCAGTATATGCAGGAAACTCACGGTTCATCCACATAAATGTCCTTTGTGCCTAATTTTTGTCCAATTGAATGTTGAAGATAAATGTTTAGAAACTGTGTTCGATAAAGTTCATGGAGTTTACATAGATTGTGAAGCCACCTTTTCGATGTAAGATCTACTGTGAAACGTAAGTATCTGTATGTACCTGTGAGATAGCTTAGAAGTAACTCTAAAGCAATGTAAACGAAACCACAGCAGTTGGATTTTATGCTCCTCACGTGAATAGAATCATTAAAGCTTTGAGTGTTCTGAATTCATTTGGCGAATTTCTATTAGAATCTTCTTCTTGTACCTCTCTTCAGGCTATTGACGATGAATTGATCCCTATTAGGAGAATGGCTTAGCAGAGAGAAAGCGACAAGAATAGGATTTACCATGCCAAAGCAAATGAAACCAATCGAAAATTCAAACCGCTAAGATTACTGTCTCCTTATAAATCGACTTTACTATTATCTACTTAACTTAGCTAGTCTCAAAGTCTGAAAATTACATTCAGTGTAAGAGAATCTAAATTCATTAGAAATCAGAATACGATTACAAATGAATAATTCCAAAGTAAACTGATTGCAAGGTAAAGTATAGTTTGAGAAGAGCTTAACTCTAATGAGTTGATACGACTCCAACTTGCACGTACAAATACATCTGTGCCCGGAATCTCTCTCTCGATTCTAAATCTACTTCCACACAGTGATAGTACTGCATTAACAAGGTACGCATATAAGCCCAGCTCTTTTAGTAATCTTAAGTTGTAATTTAATTCAGTCACGTTAAAAATCTACCTTTTTTCAGTATTCATGTTGACTCCATCAGAGATTACTTGCAAACTCTCAAGCAAACTTCGGTGAAACCTTTTTATGTATTTTCCTGCTAAATATTTGTACATTTATGTATTCACAGTACGAAAGATAAAGATATTCCGCCTGAGAGCGTTATTACAAGGATTACGAGAATCCCCAGTGAAATTCATTATATTTAATTTCACTTCGAGTGTAATAAAGTTTCAACTTTTCACTGAGCAACTTGTCAACTTAAATGACTGTGTATATCTTAAAATATACAAAACATATCAGGCTAAAGCGCATTAGTAGTTACTAGGAGTATATAATTTAAGAAATATATACATCCTACGACTCTACGTGGTTTTTGCTCTCGTTCGTGTCGTGGTGTAGTAGTGTGTAATAAATGTTTGAACTCTCCTCTCCAAGTATCTCGGCTTCTTTGTCTTAATGGTCCCATTCAGGCTTAGAGCATTATCTTAACAACCTCAGCAAACCATCACAGGACAGCATCCCATCATTATCGTCATCATTGTGTTCATTAGAGAGTCGTCATCCTTGTCATTACAATCCCACTTACTTTTACAACTTCAAAATGAAACAAAGCCGTCATCTCTTCTGGTATGTCTTACACTCTACAAGTGAACTCAAATTACTCAACTCTGAATTGAGCAGAAGCCCTCTACACTGAACAGCACTACACAACGCCACACTACTAAACTACCACGCTCAGTACAATGATGCAATTCAAGTCCAAATTATTCTCAACTAAATCCTTACTATTTTTCTCGCGTTTACTTTTCAAATACTGCAATACTCATTTTATACTATATGTATAAGTATACTTCTCGTAATGGCTCAACTCAATTTGATAGCGTAAGTGGAATCGTGCATGAGATTCTCCCATTATATTTTACGAACAAAAATAACAACATCTTTTCCATTAGAAATAAAATCCTCTCTGCAGACGAAACAGGAAACAATGGAAAAATAATATCGATAGAAGAAAATGAAAGCATGCTCAAAAGAAAGCTCACATAAAGATCAAAGAAAATCATATCATAATCCACGTAATACTTTTATACCAAAACATAAACGCTTAGAACCTACCGCGGTAATCTTCCTTATACATCTAGCTCATTGATGCCTACATACAATGGTCCTTCGTTAGTATTATAATAAAAGACTGCTCTGCAACACTCTAGACGTAACGAATATGCGCCTATGACATGTACGATGAAAATTCAGACTTGATAAATTATCCATCCCAACTGTAACGCTTTCAATGATATTATTATTACATAAAGGAGTCAAGTGAGCGAGGAGGCAATGGAACTTTTCTATTTTATAACTCCTCCTCAACATAATGCGTGAACATTGAAAATAACAAATGGCTAAAGTTCAAACCACTTTTTTATGTCAAAATATGAATGTCCATCTCGCTTCGTCTCACTTCATCCCTTACTCAATCACTCAAAGTCTAAATAAAGTTGCTACAAAGAATACCTACAACATGAAGATTTGGCTGAGCTCTACTGTAGTCGATGCAAACTCCTTATCTAATAAAGCTTTTTAATAAATTGTTTTACATTTTACATTTTTAGTAAATGCCTTCTCATAGTCAAAGAAATTACATTGTGGAGAAAGTAAAGTTTTTGCATTCTGCAAATGAAGTTTCATTCTCTGGAATTTGTGAAGGACTGAAAAAATCGAACATCTTAATGGAACAGACACATTGTATTAATGTTGTCTATACTGTATAGTAGTTGACACTTATTGTAATCTAGTGTTACATATTTCTTTCTAGTGAAATACTGGAAATATTTAGGTATCTTAAATATATCTATATGAAATTCATGCAAACTATTCTTGGCATTGCCTAAAAGGCGGAATTCGTGGGCGAAAGTGTATAAAAGAGTGTAATTCTGTTTGACTATCGGTATGAAAGGAAGCATTTGAGTTTAAAGTATGTTGGTAGGGTAATCCATTAGATAAATCGGTTCATATCTTCCTCAGTCGAGTCGTAACGCAAGCGGAAAGCAAAGTGCACACAATTGAGAAAACATAGTTGTCATAAAAGCAGAGCTGAATAAATACTAAGGAGACCATAAATGTTATGTGAGCCAGTTAGCATGAGGCACTAGGTTCAAATTAATGTAATTTATGCCAACATAAACCAAAGGAGCAGAGTATTCCAGTCCGGTTTAGTGTTTATTGTATCCGAACCGTATATGTAATGGAGGTACCTCTGTAGCATCAATTTAGAAACCTTTATTTTACTAGGATAATACAGATACTACTATTATCAAGACCATTATTATATTTAAAGGCAAGCAACAATGTTTTCCGAGCGAGCAGAAATAGTTTGTGTTATGTACGAGTTGGAAATCATGTACTGCACAGCTCCAAGACGAAAGGAGAAAATATGTAGTAGGAGGATACCGAATTTTACAACGGTGCTGCATTTTAGTGATAGAAATACATACATAATGCACAGTTATATTTACTAGTATTATAAAATAATACATTTCCTGAATGTGCAAAGGCCAAAGCGATTTCGGCATGGTCATAATGCATAAAGAAAAACGACTATGACTTTACCTACCTAGTCCCATTGCCATTGTTCAGGCAGTATAGAAAACTACTTACTAATATAACAGTAAAGTATTCGTGTGCCTAGATACGTATCCAAGTGAAACTGTACACACTCTGGTTAGATAAATTAGACCCTTGCTCTTTCTTCTTTACTTGGGTTATCTTCATTCAGGGTGTTTGTTCTACGAAGAGCTTTCAAGTGAAAAATAGGGCCAAAGGGACATGACATGTGTCTTTTCAACTGTACCAGATCGGAAAGTTACTCCGCTTAAGCTAAGAAACTAAATACACAGGAATAATAGAAAGAGGAGCAAGAAATTTATATGGAAACTTCTTCCACAAACTACATCTGTAAGAACATAAAGACTCTTTTTACTATTTTATGTATCTAAAACAACTGACAATGAGGATTCTACTACCAAGATAACTAAACTCATAATGTACATAATATCTTACTCAAGTCGTGTTCCTACAAACTCATTCAATGTTTTTGCAATTCACTAGCCTAAGTTTAATAGCGGCATGAATGAACGCTCTTCTCTTATGTTTATATTCCGTACAACTCACTCATGACACAGCAAAGTTATGAAATACAAAGAAACTCCAATTTTTAGAAAACTTTTGCATCTATTTTATCATCATTTTAGGTACTGAAAATTCGGAAAAATACCTTAACAGAAAATGTCGTTTTGAATGAGCTTTTACTAATAGCATAAGTTTCATGTCAGAGCAATCTGTCGCAATTCGGTTTTAAATGTATTTAAGTTAGACCGTAAACATTTCTAAGTAGTCTGGTATCCCAGTAGTATAAATCTGTAGTGAAATTGTAGCCAGTATCTCTTTGGTAAACTTGAGTAGTTAAATAAAGGCATGCGTGAGAGGTAAACACAATAAAAGTGGCTTTCTAATAAGTAAGAGACAGACAAGACTGTGTGATTTACGAGTCCCATGGGTTCTCTCTATTTACTCTCTCACTTTTTTCTCATCTCTCGCTTCGTTCTCGGGAAATGAGTTGCTACTACGTAAAGAGCTACTTACATTCCTCCTTTCTGTTCCTCCTCTACACTTAGGTACTCACATTGCAATCATTCACTCCATTTTACAATACATGGAACACAACATAAAATATATAACTGATAACTTAGGTATACGTATTGCTATTTCTAGGAACTGTATACATACACTATTTAAGTATAATGTACTTTTACTGTATGTACAATGCATACCTACCTTATACACTATAATACTAGACATATAGTACATGCTATCTGTCTGTACCGCATTAAAATATAGAGGTGTATCTGTATTTGGGATATATCAATATAATTCTGTGAGTGAGAGTATTTCTCCAGTAGGAGGTTGGAGGATGACTTTGGGTTGACTAGTGTGGTGTGGCGGACTTGGTGTTAGTGTTGAGAAGAGTCCCAATCACATTTAGGCTTGATAGGGATATTTTACCGCAATAGAAATGGATGTCAACCCATAATAGTGCCACTCGGCACTTTCACTTTCACAACACAGAAATACAAATGTCTGCTCATTCCTGTTTTGTTGTAGAGTACCACTGGGACTGGAAAGGATCCACTCCACTTCCAGCTTAAGAGAGCCATAGAGATACACTTCATGCTCTCATTTCCAGTCAGAAATAACACGGCAAAGCAATTGCAACGATACTATAAAATAAGATGACACACACGAAACACAACAGAGCTGCTTACCTACTGCCTCTCTGCCCTAAACTGAACAGACATGATCCTTTGGAGCATTCAAAACCCGCATGTTATTTTATGTATGTTACAGTGGTATAGCTGATGTTACGTTAGGCAAGGCGGAATATTGTATGTATGGTGGGGAATGCTACATGGACAGAAATTGTATGTAGGACGATGAGAAAATGACCAAACGAAACGACTCTAGTGCACAATAAACACATTCGTTCACAATTCCCAAGTCTAACTGAATAGGAACGTTAACGATGTCCTCTCTTATTAATTTCATCCTCTTCACCTCCAGCTAAGATGAAATGAGGATGAAATTAGGCTAGCACCAACTGGATTGCCCTGATAGACGATACAACTTATAATATAAACCAATACCAAACCAGGGAACTCTGCTATAGATACACAAACATCTTTCTTGTCCTACCACACAGGTTTATTATTGCTAGTATATTAGTTAGCAAGCACACAGAATTTATAAACTACAGATAGACTCCACTTTTCGGGTGACCCCGAAAATTCCAATTTTCACAGAACCTCTTCACTCTCATTTCCTATTTCTCGCCACATACGTTTCGAAATGTCATGTAGTTTACTCTTGTAGTTTAGACTTGTTTAACATACCTCACTCTACCAACAGCAAGCTATACTCTCTCGTTTATACTCCTTGGAATTCAGATATACTTACAGAACGTAAACGAGTAAAGAGACATTTATCAAATGAAATACTAATATACCCACAGAAGCTCTTCAATCTTTCCGCGAACAACTCAAGATTGTCTTGGCTTTGGGAACGCTCGTGTAAACGTACAAAGCTTACAGTCACTGTCTCACACAAATTGGAAAGACGTTTCCTGTCCTCGTCTTCTGTTTTGCTCCCAGCAATGTCATATACCATACTACCCAACTCCTAATGGCAGAGAAAGCGAATTCGTCCCATCCACCTACTACCTACTTGATGCAGTTTACTCTCCAGAAATAGATACGTACTATTGTGGTGCATGTACACATTTATATAGACATTCTAAGTTTCTCAATTACTCCCGAATATACAAAATCATATCGTAAACTTTCTATTGCAATTCTTGATATTCTATTTGTTCGTGGATATAGCACATTTGTATTTTCCAGTAAACATAAAGTAGGATCTAGAGACAAATTTCTGTACAGTGTAGTTTGCCAGTGTACAGCAGTATTTATTAAGTATGCATATTTTGAACACTGTAAGTCAAAAACATCTAGCAAATACGAAATATATTACTTTTACATAAAAAGTACTTTCTCTCTTAAATTAAAGGTAAGGAGAAAGTTAGAAACTTCAATTCAGAATTCATCATATAGTTTTAGATAGTGTATATCAGTTTAAGGTACAAGAGAAGAAGAGCTAACAATGAATAGTAAATACCATATTTCTGGCTGAGTAGTCGAAATAAAACACAAAAGTACAGCAAGACAATAATAAATTGCAAGAAAATGTTCTTAAATTTAAGTTCCCTCAGTTCACCTCCTCTTTCAGAACAATTTAACAGAAAGTGGTTCTTTAGACAAAACTAACCTTGACAATTATCACATTCTTTCTAGGCATAGTGTCCCAAGGTAATATTACCCCAACACTATATGTCCTTTTTATGTGAACAAATATACCTCAACAGTCTACTGGAAGGAATTTTCATCTATTATTTTAAACTACCATTTAGAGCACACTACTTGTCATACTCAATTCCTATCACGCTGTCCCTATTTCCAACTCAATCTCCTAAACAAGACACTTACTTGTGTTTACATTGCAATCTTACTATTGCATACAAACTAGAACAATATAGTTGCATTGTAGCAAGACTGTTAAGTGGGGGATCCTTGTGGAGAAGGTATATATGTATTGTAAGTACTGGTATCTAAGTAAGTAATAAACTCCTTGTCAAGTATATTACCGTAGAATGCTTTGTGTACTACTAGTACAACTACAAGACATTCTATTAAGATACTTTTCATCTTGGACAACAATTTGTCTCAGGAAATGAAACTACCTTGTTTCCATTCCACAGCATCTCATTTGCACTTTCAATTCCAGTTTCAAGCTCCACTGGCACTCGAGACTCTCGAGACACTTGTGCACACCAACAAGAGCAATTCTGCTTTCTGCCACCAATACCAACTACTCTACTAAACATAATACAATACATACACAAGTGCCTGCTCCAGTACTGAACTGAAATGCACTGCACTACTTTGCTTTACTTTACTTTACTACTCAATACCCAGAGTAACGGAACCGTTAGTGGAAAACAGAATCAACTAAAGTGACAAGAGCTTTGCTATGCTCAAAAACAACCCATGAGATTACATAACTTTCCTGCTATGGTGTTCTATACATGATATCCATCATTTATACACATAAATATACCACTAGGTACGCAAGCTACAGATAAAATACACATTCAGACTTGTTTTAGAGAACCATAACGTAGAATAGATAGAATCAACCATTAAAAGCCTAAAGCAGCGTGGAAGGAAATAAATACCTACCAGTGAACCGAAAAGGTAGATATTTGTGATGTAGTGCAATCTTGCCATGTAATCCTATACTTTGTTTTCCCTGTCTGTCTTTGTCTCTCCTGCACGACTTTGCATTGCTTTCGCTTTCATAATACCAAACTACATACAATAAAGCTGTGGATTGTACTCACAACGCCCCATATAAGTAGCTAGGTGTAGTCAGGTGCCAAAATACATATATTTCTCATTAAACTGTTTACAGTTTTCTAAACGTCCCGTTCTAGTTGTTCTCATTTCATTATATAATGTCCTGTAGGGCAAACCAAATATGTAGATCTCACGGTTAATGTTTATACGCAACTCATCAAACATTGTTTTTCGTCCCTTGCTTGCATAGTAGAGATGTTGTAAACTAGAACACACTACTGTCGAAGGTTCTGTCCCCTTGTCCCAATGTGACTTGGGTAAATAAACCCATTTCGGGAGGTCCGCTAAAATGTGTGGGTTTCTCTACTATAGTTTTATTAGATGTTTTCTAGTTATACAGGAATTCTGCTTACACTAGCATAGTTACACCCCATTTAGCTAACAGATATTTTTACTAGCATTGGCATAATATAGGCGCAAACCTTAAAATTGGGTAATACTTGTATTTGTAAATAATACAAATTATACTTTCGCTTTCCGCACTAAATAATTTAGAACAAATTCTTTCTAAGTTAGCATTTACACATGTCATCGACAACAATTATTAATAATCATTACCTAATAGTGAAAATAAATAATATTGTCAGTTTTTTAAGGTTTTCATGAATGGTAACGAACGCTTTAAAAATCGTAAGGAAATGTAAAAACTACAACAGCACAACATTTTTGTAAAATATTTCAGAATTTGCCCCATTTTAAGCAACTTGTACGAATCGAGTGCACGTGTCAAGATTTACAAACAGTACAATTAAGTGTAAATAAACTCATGTCTGTGTGTTGCATAAGGAAACATTCATAGTTTTGATTATGGGTAAATCATGACAGCTATATAAGAAAAACGAATTATGAATTGTGCATTTCATTAACAGATGGAAAGTTCACGTGTTATTACCATCATTAGCGTCAGCACAATACTATGTAAAGGCATTAAAAGCCTATACTTATTTACACATGTGTAGATAATTGCTTTCACTTGTGCAACATAACAAAAAATGCTAGTCACAACGAATATGAAAGTATTAAGTTAAGGAAATAGTTGCTGTGACTGTAACCAGTTTGTTCCACTTGTATTTGCTGATAATAGAGTGAAAAGTGTATTTCTAGTGAAAATTCATCACGGCCTAGAATTTCTAAGTAGGTCTTACCTCCGCACACTAGAGTAGATTCATCTTCTCTTGAGACAGTTTAAAATGATTGGATTGCATTGAAATATGTGATATAATATGTACGTGTTCATATTTAGTATGCAGTTATAATAGAACCTTGAGCATTTAAAATAAGTAGGTAGAGCTATCTCCCTCTCCCACTCTGTAGTAGGTACACATGAGTGCACAGCTTAGTTTGCCAGAGGTATACCTTTAAAGATAGAGACCACAGAGTAAGTGAGACGAGGGATGGTTTAGGTTGTCTTGTACTATTGTGTTGCGTTCTGTTGGCTGATGGTGAAAGCACACAGCTGAGCGAGCAGAATAATGCCCGTTTGTATTATAAAAGCAAGGCACGTAGTTTTCCTCTTGTACGTAATGTAATATGTAATGTACCTCTTCGGTTTCCCTTTCCTAAGTAAGTATTGTGTACTCTGTATTGTCATTCTAGCAGTTACTTTCACTGTACACAGTAGAGCACTCACTCAGCCGTTCTAGTTAAGAATATTATCCATACTAACGAGAAAGTTATCCACTGAGAGCTATGTGCTCTCACGTCATTTCATCGTCCTTTATAACACACTGTGTGCAAGTGTACAAACATTTCCAGCATTAGAATCTTTCTGGAACCAAGCACACGAGCAAAATACATATTTTTCTTAGGAGACCAGCTTCCCACCACACATTTATGAAATCCTCAACCAAGTAGGTATATTGTACAGCAGCTAAACTAACTTATGCTCTTAACCTAACATATTCCATCTTAGTTTCCGCTAAGGTGGAATAAATCTGCCGGAACGAATGAGTAGTTACTCATCCCAGAAATTACAAAATTCATTCATGTGAAGTGTCTAGTAATCTAAATAAAGTGGTTTCTAAGTCAGAATAAGTAGATCTACACACTGTATAAGTCATGATCACCAACAGCTGCATTTTCATATGCAACTACTTCCACAATATACACAGAAACAACATTTTACTATCATCCATTCAACTTTCATGCATAGTTAACTGTTGAATGAGAGAGACTTTCAAACTGTGTAAATATTTACAAGAGGTACAATGGTACTTTCTCATTGAACCTAAGTTCACTTAATCTAATAAAATAGCAAACAGCATCTCGGGGCAAAGTACAGTGACCTTATGGTATTAAACAATAATGTGCAATGTCTGATAGCACAAATGCTTTAGCTGATAATCTTTCGAAAATATTCTGGTCTCTTATTTCAATATTGTTTTTTATGAAGTTTTTGGAATCTAAATATTTTTAGTTTAATACTCCATTGATTATTTTTATACAGTTATAATTGCTGCTAACTTAGAATTGGTTGCATACTATTAAATTTAAAGTATTTAATATAGTTGAACTGATTGTGCCAACTCTAGTTAATAGTTTGTCAGTGGTAGGTGGTTGTTGTAGTCAGTTAACAACAGTGGGAAGAAGCAACACATTAATCATTAATTCAAAAGAGAGGAGCATTGAAATAGAAAGGGAATAAAGAGATAAATAATTCAAAGCACAATGTCTTGTGTTTATCAACAATATTAAGTGAATATCGAGATCAAGTTCAACAACCTCATTTTCCTTGAATCTTTTATCTCGTGAATAGAAACGAGACAAATGATTTATTTTGTTTTGCATTGTGTTTTGCCATCAGTGTTTGTTTGATCTTGCATCTATCGTATTGCATCTTTGTGGCTATTCTGGAAGAGGAAAGAGAACCGCATGAATACTTAATACAAACTTGCGCTGCTCTAAATGCCCAAGTTCTTTCTGTCTTGTTCATTCAATAGATACATCTATCAACTACTGCACAATATATTTCTTTCTTTACTGAAATATTCTGCTTCTTTTAGTAAGACCGGTTTTGTGTTTCATTCGAGCTTAGCTTTTGTATTCTCTTGCAAATAAATATACATATTACTAACTCAGAACTTCCAAGTAACAGATACTTGTTAGAATGTCCTATATAAATTCTACAGGAAAGAAACATCTCATTTTCATTCAACATTCAACAACTTGAACTGTATATTTATTCAAAATATACAATTCTATTTCTATTCAACTAACTTTACAGTAATACTATCCGAAAGTTACCATTTCAAATGTCCTATTGATTTTCAATAAACGTTTACAATACAGTTTTATGTAGCTCAAATATTTACGCTGTAGTTACGCAGGGCAATCTGATATGGTTTGAACTACATTTTATGTATGCACATTACATTGTACATCCAAAGAAAAGTTAAATCAAAACTTTTGCATCATTTGTTTTAGAGAATAAAGATAACTGCAGTACAATGCAACCAAATTTTCTAAAGGTAGACTTCTTGTAAATTGAAACTCAGATACAAAACAACAGCTTATTAACTTATACACATTAGAACACTTTAGTTAGTCCATTTAGCTTAGCTTATCTTTGGTAAAGGCAGACATTTACATTTTGTAGCTGTGTTAAACATATATATTAGTCAAGTGTCAAGTGGTTTTGTATTTCATTTAAGAATAATATCTAGCTCGTACCTCTACAATAGTTCTGTTCTACGAAGGACATGCAAACTAAGTAAGTCTTTATGGTTTGCTTTTTTGATTTATGTAGGCTGAATATGAATACTTTTTTAGTATTCTAATAAAAGTACTTTTGGTATCTTTTTTGTACTTATGAAACATACTCGATACACTTTAATTTTGCTATGTAGTTTATTAACATGTTTTTCGCACTGTTATAAATGGAAGAGTGGTTCTTCAAACGCATCTCTGTTTACGCAACATGTTTGGTACACGAATACAGAAACAAGACATAGGGATAAACAAAGGAAGGATTTTTTGATACTGATGCGATTTGACTCGCTCTCACAAGCCATCCGAAAAAATTCGTTGGAAAGTTTTTACATTGGCACTTCAGAGTAATAATGTCTCTCTCAGTGTTCTACGTCATTGCTTTGATGTGATCACAGCAGACAAGCAAACCAAACAGAGTGTACATAAGATGGCTGAGGTATGAACGGATTCCTAGATTTACATACCCCAAAAATAAGTCCTTTTTCAGAATAGTCTAAAATGGTCTTTCTACAGAAATTTTTAAAGGGCCCCCTGTTTTCACCAAACTTTCTCTAATTTCCCCTGACTTTTCCCAATTTTTACCAGCTTTCATCATTTATTTCGAAAAGGGTCCCCTCGTGGCCGTTCGGGCTGGCAAGGGTCCTATCTTAGAGACGAGTGCCATATTTTTGGGGTATGCAAATTTAATTCACAGATAAAACCAAGAAAACTTTTCAACATATTTCTGTGAATGTAATAATATGGTTATGAAAATATCATAATAGAATTGACTTTCTGGGCACTAAAACAACTTTTATAGAAGTTCTAAGCAATAAGTCTGAGATAATACAAAATAATACGGAACAAGTTTTACTGTGCCAGAGATTTTGTACATACTAAAAAATACAACTACAAAATATCTATATAACTCTTGTAATCACAGGTATTTGTACTATTTAGCATGTGTTGAATTCTTCCCACTATCCCACTTTAGTATTGGTATTGGTATTGGTATTGGTTTTATTATCAATAAAGGTCATAGGCAGCTCCATCATCACATATACAAGTACATATCATAACTTCACTGAAAGTACAACCTGGAATTACAATATTAGAGGAAAGATGTACAGAAGAGCAAAATGTATTATTATTATTCACTGGTATAATTTATGCAGTCTGCAAGATACACGAATTCAAGAGTAGAGAGAGACATAATGTAAGGAATGCCGCCGGTTGCAGCGCAAACAAAGCGCGCATGGTCTTATACATTCACCCTACGGTCTATATACCTCGAAGATACTTTAGTAATTAAGTAACCTTTAGACGAAATACAATATAGTATATAATTGCCAATTATAGTATATATGTGAGTAATAATCTTAAACCTTACAAATATGTTAATTATAAATATACCTAATTATTACCCAACGGAATGCAGTTGGGGAGCCGAGTCGTGCTTTCGTTCTTGTGTGCGATACATATTGTGCGATGCGTGAGTACGTGTACATTGAAAACTGTGCACAACGCTGGAGAGTGCTTGAGTTGAGCCCGTCAGATTGAATGTGAATGAATTTGACTAGTTTAGATTAGTTGATCTGCATTAATTTGCATATTGGACGGTAATTTGTTCAGTCCAAGTCCAATTCCATGTATTAAGCGCCATTTTCCACAAATTCCAAGGCATGCCATGTGAATTAAAATTTCGATTTTTCAAAAGAGAACCTGAAATTTTGAATCCGAGAGTTTCCTATTCCGGTAGCTCTTCATGGGGCGCACATGTCAGATCCAAAAAATAGTCAGGTAACTGTACTTTGACACCTTGAAAACGACGAATTAGACGGAACTGCAATTCACACGTACTCACCTCGACCAAAGCAACGACTCGACTGTATAGAGTAGTATAGAGTATAACATTGGTAGCGGTAGTAGGCATCACAACAATTAAATTGAAAATAATGTTTAATTTTAAATGCTGGGACAGGACAAGAAAACTTCCCTGATAATTCACTCTGGTACTTCGTAACTACAATACAACTGTGAGCTAAACATGCCTTTAAATTATGCAAATTCAAATGGTTATTGCTTATGTTTGAATTTGTTATGATTGTGCATGAACGCATTCCTGTGAAGGTTAAAGATCTATTTACTTTTGTGTGTCCTATCCATGCAAACCTCCTGAAAGTAGGGAATACTAGAGAAGGTAAGGACCTCTTCTCTACGCTATGAACTCAAACTGTGAAATAATTTGATGAGATTTAATGATATGGGTACATTATTTTCTTTGAAGTTTTGTTATTGCAGCACAACAGCATGTAGCAGTTCCTCCCTAACCTTCAAGTGGAACCTACTACTAGTTTCGGGTTACTCACACTACAAGGATTAACGACATAGGTTAGGTACTTATCTAAATAGTATCTGTAGTATACACATATTTATGAAAAGCATTATGTGTTCATACATCCTCAATGCATTACTTACGAGTATAACCGCCCTCCTTAAAAGGCAGCTTGCCAAAGGACATAGCCATAATTTTCGGGTCATATAGTAGGTCAAGAAGAAAACCGTTTGCTCGACAAACCTGTCTATTTACAAAGAACTATTCTAAAAAACAATCCTTATGTGTATTTCTCCGTAGCTGTGGCAAGAGACCTGGAACTTATATTATATCTATATCTGTGAGTAGCAATTTGCTTAACCTTCTGTAATATCAACTATGCACAGTAGAATGGACATTACGATATTCACTTACATGCACACAACAATAATAAGTTGTAAATTTGTTACACACACAATATATAGGGTGTTTATATTACTACTGCTATTAAGTATACTGGAGAAAATAATTTTAAAGAAATAACTGGATTCTTCTGACGAAGATCATAAAATAAATATAAGCATCGATAAGGAAGCAAAACACGTAGGTCTGAGAAAAAGCTTAGGTTTCATATATGTCCATAACCATAAGTAAGACATTGGACTGTAATATAATATGTAGTAGATATTTAGTAGAGAGAGATAAGAATATAGTAGACGGGCGAATCGAGTCTGGTGCACAGTGGATGTAAACCTGCTGAGGTAGACTTTGGTTTTATTGTGATTTGGTACACACGTGAGATTCATTTATCCAAAGTCATGCCGGTTTACTACACAGTGCCCACTAAACTACCACAGTATTTCATCAATGGTAATAATACCGTATCCTTTGAACATACCTGGTAGTGCTCTCTTCTCTGATCCTGACTCTGACACACATTGCTTCGTTTCTTCCATGCTCCTTTGCAATATAAAATCACAATAGAGCAATCTAACCTTTATTTTCCTTAATACCAACAAAAGCACAATACATACTTGCGTTGCGATTAATGTACAGCGTTATTACAATACTCAAACATGCTATACGATACAACAGACACATTTCGGTTTTACTCTACGTATTCTACGTCTGTAATGTAATGGAATACGATTTTCTTGCAGAATTGCGTACTAGGTCGTCTTCCATACTTGTATACGTCCAATAACTCAAGTCATTTTATTGAATATTATGTATTGAATATTGTGTCAATGTAATAATATGTAGGTAATTCATCTAAACGTTCTTATATTGTAAAGTAGAGTAAGCATTCGCTGACCGAATGCATTAAATACGACAGCGTAACCTAAATGAATAGAATGTGAACTTAGGTACCTACGACAAGAAGAGCAAAGCATCAAGGTTTTATTAGTAAGCTAAAAGCAATGTGCAAGTCAAGGAGAAATCCTAGGTCAACTATTTAGGTAAATGTTAGTAAAACGTTTATAGTACTTTGTTATTGTTATTATTAATGTAAAAGGCATTTATTATGATGTAACTCTGTGACTATATAAACTGACCAATACGCTGAATAAATACACACTTTAAACCCATACTTGTCTGTAAACCAGTAGCAACAACCTGAGCTCTCGGTGAGCCCTTCGATTTATTCTAACACGTAATCATGCACGATTTCGGAGATTGAAGTTTTTAAACTCAAGTCTATGTGCTGATAATACGTAATCAGCACGGAAAAGTGACTGAGTTTTGTGTAAACTCAATGCTTCACGCTCGTTGCTATGGTGACAAGCTGGGAAAAATCCAAGTCGTTTTCGATTGCTTGTAAAGTAATACGAAATCTGGATTTTTTAGTGCGTCAAAAAATACAACTGCTGAGTATTTGTCATTCGAAGACAGTACTAATGAAGAGTTCGAATTGAAGCACACGAACCTGCGATTATCTATCTGAAAGCTACAGTGTCACATCGCTGGTGACAAGCAGTACGAACAAGTTTTGAACTTTGGCAGGGAATAAACTTGTTGGGGCCATTAGACACCGTCCCGAAGTCTTTTGGAAAATTTTCGGAGTATCAAGTCAGGAAAATAAGGATTTGGAAAAATGCCGTATTTTCTTCAACTGACGCGAAGTACCGAAGTACGTACAGGGAGCTTTTGTAGTGCAACGAGGTTGTACAATATGAATGGAGCACGGAGTGTGACTCTGTGCGTGTGTGCGTATGTGAGTATGGACTCTCATGCGACAGGACTCTTAGCTGTGGCAATACAGTTGTACGAATAATACCCCAGGGGGTGTATTATAAATTAGAGAGGGAATCTCTAATCGTGAGCAGTTTAGTGAATATTGGACTCACAAACTGATGTGATGTATGAACTGATAGTATGTAAAACTATAAGTATCTTTGAAATGTATTGAATGGAGATGAGATACGTTATAGTTGTAGGGGGGAAATAATATAGGGGAAGTAATGGAAGTAATATGAGGAAATCAGTTCTCAGAATTACGACACAAGACTAGATGGCGAATCCCCTACGTCAGTTCACATACAAATAAAATAACTACAAATCTTTTCCGCTGTTATGCGTATATCCTCAAGGGTGGATATGTTGTGCGAAATTGGACGGTTCCTTGCACAGACGATATTCCAATTTATCACGAAACTGAAAGTAGTAAACCAAGAACATCAGAACGATTTTAAGGGTGAGAAACCCAGGTGGGTGACATGAGGGCGGATATTGGAAAACGAACAAAAGCTCAGAAGCGAGTAGTTCGGCTCACGGAGACAACATATCGACTCGTGAAACCAAAAATGTGTCAAACCACACCGAGCGAAGTGCTCTTGCTCTTTGGCAGATAGGACCGTTAAAGTCTGATCCCGAAGCCCGGTTGGCTGGATTCATGACTAACTCCGGTTGTCAGGAAGACAACAGCATGGAGATTCCTACTGAGAAGACATGGACACTTTGGACACAAAATCGTTATCTGCAAATGCGATCTGTGCAGATTTTTGAGATGAGGCATGCAATGGAGAAGCAGCTGTACACTACACTACAACGTTAAGATCGACACAACACCGGAAGGAAGAAGATTTTAATCAAGTCTCTACAAAGCTGAGGAAGCGACGCGACGGAGACGCAACAAGAAGATTTAGAAGCAGTACTCTACAAGAAGATATGGAAACTCACTTATGGACACCGAGTCAACTTCATCGAGGAGCTGATAGGAACCGAAGCGAATCCTAGTGTCAACGATAAGTATGTTTAGAAGTTTATAAGAATTAAGGGTGGTATTGAATATTATGTATTGAATATTGTGTCAATGTAATAATATGTAGGTAATTCATCTAAACGTTCTTATATTGTAAAGTAGAGTAAGCATTCGCTGACCGAATGCATTAATACGACAGCGTAACCTAAATGAATAGAATGTGAACTTAGGTACCTACGACAGAAGCAAGCATCGGTGGCAGCAGGAGAATCCAGGTAACTAAGGAATGTTGTAACTTATGTCCTGAATGCTATAAAGTCAAGGTTTATGATGTAAGCTATAAAGCTGACAATCGGAAGAAATCCTAGGTCATACTGCTTTAGGTAAAATGTTAGTGAAACGTTTATAGTACCTTGTTATTGTTATTATTAATGTAAAAGGCATTTATTATGATGTAACTTTGTGACTATATAAACTGACCAATACGCTGAATAAACTATCACTTTAACCCATACTTGTCTGTAAACCAGTAGCAACAACCTGAGCTCTCGGTGAGCCCTTGGATTTTTTCCAACACGTTGATCAGCTTGATGTAGAGAACTTTTCGTCTCTATGCTGTCAACACGATTTCTAACAGATATCACAGAATATTCACTCAAAACTGTGCAATACAAATA
>JABJWA020000220.1:0-26059 GCA_020352615.2 Yoshiicerus persimilis | reverse complement strand
TCTCAAGTTGTCTCACAACTTGGGACATGAGACAGGGATTTTGGGGTAGTATGCCCCTGTTTGACTTGAGACTTTCGTCTCAAGTTCAAAGCGTGAGACGCCCTTGCTTCCAGTAGGGGCTAGGGGACGCTGTCTGGCTTGAGACTTTGTCTCAAGGTCCCTAGTGAGACTAATCCTTGCGACGGCCCCGCGAACAGTGTGGAGTGAGACAGGCAGTTCCCTTGGCATTCCCGCGACGCGCCAAGTTTGAACGAAGACCCCCTTTTGTACCCCCCTACTCCAATTGTATCAATTTTTTCTTATGGAAGACAAGTGTTTAGTGTAACAATGTTTTATATTTATTATAGCACACACCATACATTTTCAAATTATGGCAACTATTTGCTTTGAAGAGCTTCGTCTTATTAACTGATATAACTTAGAAATGGCCCTTATATTTGAAGTGAGATTAATGAACAAATTGCACATTTTTATTACCTTAGTACGAATCGTCATTATTGGGCCAACTTCACGAATCTTGATTCAAAGAATATTAACTTTGAACGCAGAACATTTCAGACATTTTTACCTGCACGACGATATTCAGAAGAAAGTTTGTTTGGTCATGCAGATGCTTGGTCGTTTAGCTAGAAAGGTCATCAAAGGTTTCAGTAAACTCATGAATGTTGTGATCAGCCTTATCCAAGTTCTATCTAGCAACGACCAGGGCCGAGAAAGTAGAGAAGGCATATAAGAAAGTGGAGGTTACAGTAAAGTAGGTTTAAGTCTAATAAATTATTTTCTTGTCCAGTCCAGTAGTCCAACTAAATTCATAGTACGTTCGACTTTACGCCTACATAAATTAAGCATTGAACAAATAAAAATCCTAACATGTCAGAAATGGTAAGACTCTTTAAAGTTAGTAGAAGGCTTAACTTATAAAAGTTTGTTTTGGTTTCGCAACTACGAAACTCGACTTTGCTTTCTTAACTGGCGTCTTACAGAATATTATATCACCAGTTTTTCTCTCAAACAAAACTTTCAATTGGTATTTCATGACACAACTGAATAAACTGTGTTACTGTTACAATAACTCAATATAAAAATGCAAATTTAGAATTCGCAATTAAAAAACTAGTTTTGGAAGTTTTAACAAAAGATCATAGGTTGGACAATATTCATCTACACACTTGACTAAGCTATTACCATTCCCGATCTATTAAAAACGTTTGATCAAATTATCTCATATTGATATTTCACTAAACAAAAAGGAGTCGGTTCAATTCTTTGCCTTAGTGTCTGCTTCGGTTGTTCAAATTTAAGTGTGACAGACTAATTGATTGAAAATAACGTGTAATAATTTCAACAAATCTATTAATAATTTCATAATTTCGAAACTCATTATCATAAATCTAAATGCTGTAGGATACATAGCCGTATAATACAGTTATGGTTTCACTTAAAAAGTACTTCACGGCTATTCTGCTCTCTGTTTATATTTTCAGTACAGAATGTCAAATTCTACGGTCGCCACTTGCAAATTATGATTTTGAGATTATTTTATATCCAAGTGATTTAATAGATTATGTTTTTCAAAAAATTTTATTCTCACCACGAACCATAATTTTTGTACAAACGTTTAATCGAACGAAATGGATTTGTAATTACAAAGGAGGAGATGTATACCCCCCAAGCTGCATAAATGTGCTGGCATTTCGTTGGGCCAGTGTAGTGAACCTATATCGGCCCCATGGTAGTTTTGTCCGCCGGCCATTTATAGGGCTTTTAGAGCAGTGCCGATTTTTTCCCAGTACTGGGCCGTGTATTTCCCAACAAGGTGTTTGTACCTAACCATAGATTTCCCGATTCCCAAACTTTTGTTTCCCGATACACTGCAGTCTTAATACCGATGCACCACCTTTGATTTCCCGACTAATTGCCTTTGATCTGCCAACTTAATGCCTTCTAATTCCCAATGCGCTTCATTTTATAACCCGATGCGTAGCCTTTCATTTTCCGATGCTTAGCCTTTAATTTCCCGATGCACAGCCTTCTATTACCCAATGCAAAATATGCTTCCAGAAAAAAGGTCATTATTTAAATAAAACACTTCATAAACAATTAATATTATTATAATATACCCGCAAAAATGAATTTTATTACAAATCTGTCGTTATTCGACTGTTAAACTATCTATTACAATCATTTGCATAGAGAAAACAAAATGTATGTTATGTATTAATAATCAATTAAAATAATATTAAATATATGTTAAATGTTAGCTTTAAATTAAAATAAAATATTTTCTCACGTCACTATATTCAAGATAAATTGAAAATTTAATGCCATTTAACTTTTATTTGCAACTTACCCTTCCATTTCAGCACCTTAGCATGAAACTTCTCCCAATTTGCAGCTGGACATCTTGTTACCTTAATAAATATCTTGAATTGGGATTGCCTGGCCAAGAACACTATTAACTGTCTTCCTAGGTTGACAACCAACTTACTGTAAACTGAAAAATCAGGAGAAGTTACTGTAACTTCTCCTGATTTTTCAGTTTCTCCAAAGCTCCACGTTGACCACGCGGTTGGTCTTCTTTCTGAAGTAGAAAATGGCTGAGTTAAAATAGTCGTTAATCTTCTTTTCTTTATGCAATGGTATACTGAAACTGTGTAAAGGTTTTCCAACGCTGTGCCAGCATTGGGCCGATAAAGGCTAACCTTTGCTTATATATGATCCATCTACTCAAAAAGCAAACTAGGGTTTATATTACAACAAACCTTTTGTACAATTCATTAAATATATACCGTTTTTATGTAATATGCTGTTATGACTAAGTAAATCTATTCTACAAAAATTATTATGACTAAATCTAAACTTGCAGTACATTAAAAATCCTAATTTCCGGAAAGCATTTTCGGAGACTATTTCCTTTATTCAAAACACAAAAATTGTAACTAGAAGACATATTTTTCAAACCTAAGATCCATTTTCCGTATTGTAACGTTAATTAAAAGAAGACACTTTGCATTGCAGACCCCAACTTCATCATTTTAAAAGTAAGCATTCCAAAACTTTTGGCAATTCTCAAGATCAACGAGATCGGAAATCATCGTCGCTTGTAATTAGTTCCAGTGGTGCCAGTAAAGACTTGAGTAGGCTAAGTGATCCAGTAAAGCGATTTCAGTGCAACTTTTGCATAAAAATCTATTTCTACAGAAACCACTTGAATAATCGCCACTTGTCAACTCGTCACCGAAATGAAATGGCATTTAGATGTAAAATATGCACACAACAATTTCCTGGAATATCTGGATTACAATCGCATGGGCCAAATGAACTCAAATGCAACTTTTGCAGTAAGACATTTTCCACAAAAGCACGTTTGACAAAAATATTTCTTCAGTTCACTGTATGGAAAATCCATACAAATTCACCACCTAAGTCATGTTTTATATCAATCGAAAGCTGCTTGTAAGAGCTCTCGAATGATATAAGTCTTAATGTTGTACGTTAACTACGGTTGATTTGACTTTGAATCTTTATCTTTATGAAAAGGAATTATATATTTGAATGCCTAATAGTGAATTGTGCGTTTTATACTTTTGTAATCGGTACAGCGTAGCGTGGGACTGTTGAGAGCATAAATTGTTTACTGATGGAAAATGTGTCGTTTGAAATAATAAACTTTAAAATGTAATGGGAATGCGTGTATAGGTACTTAATACATAAAGAGCATAATATATGTATTACGTCATGAGTATTTAAGAATAATGAAACTTTACTGCCATACAAGATCTTTATCGCAAAACGTATTGATATAGCGTCTACAATTGAAACTTCGTTAAGCTTTTCTGTATTATTTTAAAAGGAAAATACTCTTTCGTGTGTGGAATTTCTAAATAGTGTTCTACAAAATTCTATGTATGTACGTAAGTAGAATTCGCTGAAAATTGTTTCCGGGGTTGCAAGACCAGTTTGTTTTACACAACTATAATACTTTACATTTAGAAAAAGGATATGCGCGGATTTGTGGGACATGCCAGCATTTACTATTTTGACTTGGAATATAAAGGGATTTGTTTTCGATGTTCCTATTCATTTATTACTAACCTTCAGTGTTTATTAAACGGATGTTGGATTACCGGTCTTCCAGATGAAAACCTTTTACCAAGTGTTATTGGGATTGTTGGCAATATCCAGCTTTGCACTTTCAGATTTCCGGGACGAAGCCCTCAAAATACATAACCAACACAGAAATAAACATCACGTCGATCCGTTGACCCGCAATAGTACAGTAAATTTTTAAATTCTCTGTAGAAGTAAATTGATCAAGTAAAAAGTTTTCAATGAATAGTTGATTATCATTGGCCAAAATTTTATTAGATTATTTTTGCTTAGATTGACAAATTTGCTCAGGATAAAGCGGAAACGTCGTTGAAAAATTCTTTATGTGAAGGAAAGGTTTGTAAAGGGAACTACCGTAACGGTAAATATGGTGAGAACCTGTGGAGGCATGGCGGAATGAAAGAAACTGATACCGAAGTTATTCAGCGGGCCCTTGCTTCGTTTTACTCGGGAATAAAGGATTATGACTTCAACAAGCCTGAAGTATTAAAGGGCCGCGCTCCACAATTTACTCAGGTATGTAAACATTTAATGCACTAAAATATTTTTTAAGAATTGTGTGCCATCAGTCAGAATTGACATCACACAAATTATGTTCCTCAGATGGTTTGGAAAAACACAAAACATATTGGAATCGGCCTCGCTCGTTCTTCATCAGCTACTTATGTCACTGTCGATTATGATCCTCCTGGAAACTATAGAGAATCATACCCAGAAAACGTTTTGAAACCATAAAAATAATTCCTTTCCGTACTATCATCCTTGCAGCTTGACCTACAAATGACTTTTTAATTTGCTTTTGTCTGAAGAATGAAATGTCTACAAAATTTAATTAGTAAACTATTAAATATATACACTGCAACAAATACTGTATATTGCAGCTCACTCATTTTACCATTTATAACTCAATTATTAAAAGTTTAGAATTTTGTAGCCATACACTGGTAACAGTACACAATACATATATTTGAATAGTAATGCTTAAAGTTGTATTTATGTATTAATAATGGATACTTTATGGAAAACTCAGTTCATGGTAACGCATAAGCGGCAATGACATCCTTCGTGTTGCGAACTTGGAATAATTTCGTACGAGATAATAAGACTTATTTACCCACACGAAAGGATAGTTGACATAGGACCTTGCATTTAAACGTACTTGGTTGCTTTCATTCCTAGAACATGTATTATAGAACATTTTATTTAATTAATCACACCTTTAACCGATTTCATAAATTTCAATAGATAGCATGCTGTAATATCAGGTTATGGATGTAGAAGAATAAGGATTTCAGAATAATGAAACTTCGCAGCCATGCAGTCTATAACAAAATGTATTGCTATTATAGGGTCTAAAATGTACTTCGTTAAGCTTTAATGCAAATACTCTTTAGTGTGTGGCGATTGTACAACCAAAACCAATTATACCTATAAGATAACAACTTCCTGGTTATAACATGATGAATTTGGTGAAAACGCAAATATTTTATCAGACGGCCACTGATGGCATGATTATTGCTAACTCAGAATGTGCTGAATAATGTTTTGTTTGATTCCATGCGGATGGCAAATCTTCTGCGTCATATATTCTACAGACTCACCGTTTGACATAAAATACGGCTCCCAAGTTGTGATGTTGTGAGCTCAATATATAGGTACATATGAAATATGAATACAATATATTAGAATCAGTAGTAGTGTAATGTCTCCAGAAATATTATAATAATGACAATACTATTACCCTTTTTATACAAAGGCTGGGATTTATGGAATTTTACAACTCAACAAAATAATGAAATTCAAATCTAAATTAAATTGTAGCTTTATTCTTATCAATAACCATTACAAACAACAGTGATAGAAATGCCAAAAACAAAAATTAATCAAAATAGAATATTAACGGATTTGTACCTATATTACAATATCTGGTCATATATCATTATTAATGCATTGTATCTGTTACAGATAGTATGCCATTGGGGAGTAGAGTATATTACCCAAATAGTATTATCTTATCAAACTGATTTTAGCCAATATGTCTCCTTCATTTCATCTCCATTTTGCTGTCCCTGTAAAGCGATTCTTAATCGAACTAATATTTAAACTACACAAGTTTCGAGGTGTACAAGTTAGTAATACTAACAATTTATGCACCATGTCATCAATATTTAACAATTTTTCTCAATTCACTTATGTTTTTCTTTAGCAATCCTGTCAATTATACTTCTTGGGTTTGACACGAAGCAGTAAATCGTTATTAACATTTCTTTTTGTCATTATTGTCTTTTCTCATCATTATTGTCTAATTCAATTGTATCCTAGACATTTAATAAAACTTCAGAAGTATAAAGTTCATTTCCAAAAACTTCAAAGTCTTCTATTTTAATTCATTAGCTACTAATCTCTTTCATTTTGTAACTTGCAATATTATCAGCAAAGAGATAGGTCATTGAAAATAAATAAAATTCTCCCCTGGGGCTGGCAGCAGTATAAAAAATAACCATCCCCCTTCACTCATCCATTGCGATTGAACATTACTATAACACAAATTTTTAGCAGTAAATACGGACGTATATTGTGTTTAGCGTAATATCTACACAATTTTTGAAATGCCTTATAAATAAAGTATTGCTTATTTTTATTGGTCTACCACTTCAGATTATTTAAACACAGAATACAAAGTAAACGGATACTGCATACTGTTTGTTTCCGAGTATACTAACTTTTGTTTAGTTACAAATATCACCTCGGTTTCTCCATTTAATACCCTTTTATTATTTTTGCCGTGTGGGTCTAATTCTGGTTTTCTAGGAAATTGACAAACTGACCAAACAAACCGATTGTTGAAGGGCTTAAGAGTTTTATCTGCAGCTCAGTTAAAAATATGTTTCAGGGATGTAATGGTCCAAATTCTAGCTCAAATGGCATTACTGCCACTTTTCTTGAGTACCTAAATTTTCTATGAAGACTGGTAACACTCAACTCATGTTTCTGACATGTTCATTTTGGGATTAAAATTTTCTAAAAAAGGCAAATCCAGTAGTTGAACGTAAAAACAACGCCATTCAAAGGTTCTCAGTGATATTATCATTACATTCCACTTCACAGAAGGTATATTAAACTGAACCCTCATCTATAAATAGAAATGGAACACAATTGAACAGCAAATCGTTTACTTGTAGATAGATTTTAGTATAATACTGGCTGCCACCAACCTCAAAAGTTTGATTCGAATGTTGTTCAATAATTTTGTATTCAATTTACTATTACTGCGTCCAGAAATTAGTACAGAAATTAAAATCAAACAATTGCGAAGATTTTCTTGATTTTCGTGACCAATTCAGTAGAGTCAAGGCTCATTTCATCAGTAAGTTTTATAATAACACTAAATAACAACCCTTTCTAAAAATAGTAATTTCAGAAGATAATTTTTCTTTTTTAATATTGAAATAATACACATTGAAATTGAATATATGATATATGAGTGTATCTAACCGAAATATAATTGCATATTCCTAAAACAGGATTAAATAGCAAAAGTGGGCACCTTTTTGCACCTGAGTCAAATCACAAATAAGCACTGATAAAAAAAGAACAATTTTACTATTTAGACGGTAATAGCAAATGGCCTTCACAATGGTTACCCTAAACATCTCCAAACTGCTCCAGAATATCAAAATATTCGTGACAGAAAAATTGCGCAGATTACTAACAAAAATACAAAAACTATTCGGCTTTGCAGCTCCTTCGCAAACCAAAATTACCCAAAGCCACCTAGAATCAAAAATCGAAGAACTGACCAAAGCGAACTTTCAGAAGGAACTTATGTGTCGAAATTTATTGGAGTATTTAGCCATAGGCTGGTTAATGGGCAGCAATACTTTGAATAATGATAACATTCAATTCATCAAGGAAGGTCATGCACTAATGAATGTTGTTGTAAGTTTTATTATCTAGTACCTCGGAATTTCAATAGAAATATATCTTAGGGCGCTTTTGTTCACATTATAAAAGAATTAGTAATAAATTGCATGTATATTTTAATGGCAATATACCAATACATGAAAAAGGTTATAGGGAAAGTTTAATTATATATGAGAAAATTTACTGCATGCAATAATAACACCATTTGAATGAATTTTTGTACAGAAAACAATTAATTTATTGCAGGTTTTGGATAACGTTGTCGGATATTTAACATTCGCCGATGTCAAAAATTTTCGTGTTGTGTGTCAAAGATGGAAAGGTGTTTCTGAGTCCTTGTTTTGGAAATTATCGCGAATCAAAATTGTAAACAAAAAAGGATTCCTAAATGTAAAACAATGTGATTGGGGCGATACAGGCCTTCGAGCTGTTGAAGAAGACAATAAGAAATTATTAAGACGTTTTGAAAAGACATTTCCGATACCTGGAATGCCTACTAATGCAATTGTATTTAGCGGTTTCCTAGAAATAGATTTAGTTGACTATTTTTGTAGACAGCGAGGATCGATGGTGTTGACGAATATTTGTTTTCGAGGTTTTCGTGAATCTTATAATAAGTGTATTGATTTGAACAACTTTCTTACTCCAAATGTAACAGAATTAGTCATGAAAAGCGAAGATTATGTTTGTACCAAGTTTAAGGTTTCCCTGCAAGCATTAGCTAATATTGAAAAATTAGAATTAGACAATTGTGAAATTCTTCTAAATAGAAAAATTACCCCAAAGGTATTAAAGTTAAGTAGTAATTGTAGTGTATCTTACGAAGGAACGGTTTATGAATTGGAAAAAGATTATGATGTCAGTCAACAAAAAATATTACTCAATGATTTCGTGGAATTTTGGAAAATAAAGCATTTGTACCTCTGTGGAAATATATTTAGTTTAGATGTTAGCAAAAGAGCAGTACAATTAGAGACTCTTAATTTATGTTTCACAGAGGTGGTAGGTTTACATAACAGTCTGTGGACGACAAACTATTACACATTCGGTAATAATGCTTTCTTTGGCAATCAGATGGAAATAAAATCACTTGATAATGCGAATTGGAATCTCCAATCAATTCCGCCAAGTATTCATAGCCTTGTCATCTGCTATCGAAAGATCATTGTTACTCCGCAAATCTTCATGTATCCAAATTTAAGTTACTTTGGCATCAACTGCTTTAATTTTTTTGATTTCCAGTTACCGATTTTTGACTTGAGAAATTGCACTTCATTGCTGGATTTCGCAATAACTTTTCAGAGTTTTTACCAGTGTTCTGTATACAAAATGGATTTCAACAAGATATTATTACCAAACTCTGTTGAACGTGTCGTAATGCAGAATATTGATGTAACATCTGATGCCCCTTGGAAGTTAGATATGTTATTTTTGGCTGAATATTCAATTTCATTTGCAAAAAGTATCCTTAAGCATTTGAATACTAATAAACTGAGATTAGAGTTTGACACTGCGGTAGTTTTAGAAGAGGACAAAATATCTATTTTGCATTTTTGGAAAGGTAGCAATATTCAATACTTTGCATTTGGCCCCATTAATTGGTCGGACACAAATATGTTTTGTAATTCAGAGTTCGCTAAATATGTTGATAAAATGGGAAACCACTATTTATTTACAAAAAGAATGAAGGAAAAGGTAGAGCTATAAATAGTGCTGCGTTCAACAGACTGAGGTGTCTCAATGAGAACGGAAAGAACTATTGGCCTATTGAGGAAAATCTTCTTGCCATTTCCTGAAGGAATTTCTAAAGAAATAGAATTCTCTGGCAAAAGTTTGTAGATTCTATTGGAAAAAATGTGATTAAATATTTAATTATTTAATTACAGGTGTCCATTCTTATAAAGTTCGTTAACAACAAGAAATATTTAATTTCATGGACAACAATTTTCATTTTAATTTGTTTTAAGCAAAAGTATGCCTAGTACATATATTTATTATGCCACTTATATTCAACTTGGATTATATTGTTCTGTAAATTTATGTTGGCTTATTATAAGGTAAATGTAAGTATACTATGTCACTGAGAACACTGAGACCCGGCATATCCCAAAACGAAGTAACAAAGTTTTTTTCCCTTTAAAATTATTTTGGGGCACAGTGAGATAACACCGGATTTATACCAAACACAACCTCAGGAGCAATTTTGAAAAAAAATCAAAAATGTTTTTTGGAAATTTTTGTTTTTTGAGTTTTTTTTCGAAATTGCTCCTGAGGTGATGTTTGGTGTAAATCCGGTGTTATCTCAATTTTCCCCAAAATAATTTTAAAGGGAAAAAAACAGTCGTTTTGGGATATGTCGGGTCTCAGTATAGACATACTGTATAGTTTTTGTTTTTGGGGTTCTGTGTTTGCATATCCAAAATGAAATAGCCTTGCCCAATTTTTACATTTGAATGCCAAAATGTATCTTTTTATACAAAAATCCACCTCTTTCACATGTGAAAAAAAGGTTTAAGGACTTATTTATTATCTACAGTACTTATTGTACTATCGTAATCAATAAACATTTATTTGCTAAAAAAATTGTATCTTCGATTATGTCATGAATAAATTACTTTACCAATCGCGGTTAAAAACAGATAATGAACTACCATAAACAAACTAATTTGATTTGTAAACTAGAAATTTGAAAAATAATAATGAGTTACAATGTAATATAGTTCAAACTCCGTCATAAATAAACTAAGGAAAGTTGGAAATAATTGCAGTGCGATATAATGCCACTAAAACTGTCGAATAGTTACCTACATTTTCTTGTATAGCATTACTGTCTGATTCAATTGTATCCTAAGCTTTTAATAAAACTTTATTTTGATTCATTAACTACATTGTCATTGTTAAAACCACAGGCCGCTCTGGTCAATAACTAGAATTCTCCCCTAGGCTTAGGCACCCGAGCTAGGATCCCGCGGGTTCCCAGAGCTGCCTCTGGAATAGAATGCCTTAAAAATAAACGTATTAATAATTTTTCTTATTCGTCCTAACGTTGAAAGACCATTCTATTTTTGTCTTGCATTTAGTTACAAATACCGCCTCGGATTCTCTCATATTTCATATGCTTTTGTTATTTTTCCAGTGTGGTTCTAATTCTGACTTTCTGGGAAATAAAGATTAACTGACCTATTGTTAAGGGCTTAAAAGTTTTCACGGAATCTACTTAAAATATCTTCCAAATGTACTTTTTCTTAAATACCGAAGTAATGTTATTGACATGTTCATTCTGGGATTAAAACTTATCACGAAAAGCAAATCTAATATTTGAATGTGAAAACAAAGTCATTCAACACTTCTCAGTGAGATATTATCATTCCATTTCAGAGAAGGCGTAGTACTATACCTTTCACAGTAAATAGAAATTGAACACGAATGAATAGCAGTAATTTGTTTATTTGTAGTTAAGTGACTATCATCAATCTCCAAGTGCAATAATATTTTGTTCACTACTTTTGTATATAAAGCTTATTCTAATTACTGCTGTATGCAGAAATTAGAATTAAATAGTTGCCTAGATTTCCTTGAGCCTGCAACAATTCAGAAGGGTCCAGGGTTATTTCTGCAGTCTCCGTATAATAAATATACATAACATCCCTTCTTTGGTTTGTGGCGAAAACTTTCAGGTAACGAAATGTATTTATTTACTTACACAATGTACAATTTTCTTAGCTCAGAAAAGGAGAAAATAGTTATGCATTTATAAAATTGGAAACATATTTTTCCTCTAAAATATTCTGGGCATAAGATGGGTTCAGTAATAATTGGTATTTAATTGGATTCTAGTTAACACTAATATTAAAACAAAAATAGTTTTCTTAATATCGCAATTTTGTGGATTTTTAAAGTTTTGTAAATTCTGAAATCTTTTATTGTAATTTCACAGACGTAATTTTCATTTTATGTAGTAGTATGCATTGAAATTGGATGTGCGACATATGAATATGACTAACTGAAATTTATTTATTCATCTTAAACAGGATTAATTAGCATTTATGTTTGGATTTAGATTCTAGATTCTGGATTTAGACAGCACTTGAGCCAGAAAACAAGATCAGCACAAATAAAATAAGAACAAGGGTTAAACTTTGACGATATTAGCAAATGGCGTTAACAATGGTTACCCGAAACATCTCCAAATGATTCAGAATATCAAAATATCCATAAAAGAAAAGTTATTTACATCGCTAATCAAAATACAAAAACTGTTGGGCTTTACAGCTCCTTCGCCAGCCACAATTAGCGACCTGGAATCAAAATCGAAGAACTGACCAATGAAAACCATCTTAAAGAACTTAGGTGTCAAACCATATTGCAAAATTTAGCCAAGGAAAGATTAAATGACTTGAATTCGTCAAGGAAGGTCATGCGTTAATGAATAATGTTGTAAGTTTTATTATCAATTGTGGAATGCTAATAGAAAGATTCTTGGACGGTTTTAAATCCAACTTAATTGGAATTATTAATTATTATTAATTAACTTAATTAAAATACTTATAGTAAATAACATGTTTGTTTTAAATGGAACATGGCAATATACCAATGCATGAAAACTGATACAAGAAAATTTTATTTATTTATCAGAGGAATTCAAAATCAATGCAAATAATAACACCATTTGATTCCATTATTATACCAAGAAAAATTCTTCAATTTATTGGCCGTGCATAGTTCAATTTCCCATTAAATTCTTGGTGTAATTACTTGTAGTAATAATATATTTTGATGCATTGTTATCCATCAAAAGCGTTACAAGATATCAGTCCGTAGTGTACACTGGTTAAACCATGGGAGATAACTTACAGCTAGTCAAGAAGGTCATGACGTTAATGAATAATGTTGTAAGTTTTATTATCAATTGTGGAATAATAATAGAAAGATATCTTGGAACGTTTTAATCAAACTTAATTGGAATTATTAATTATTATTAATTAACTTAATTAAAATAATTAGTAGTAAATAACATGTTTGTTTAATGGAACATGCAATATACCAATGCATGAAAACTGATACAAGAAAATTTTATTTATTTATCAGAGAATTAAATCAATGCAATAATAACACCATTTGATTAAATTTTATACAAGAAAAATTCTTCAATTTATTGCAGTGCATATTTCAATTTCCAATTAAATTCTTGGTGTAATTAATTTGTAGTAATTAATATATTTTGATGCATTGTTATCCATCAAAAGCGTTACAAGATATCAGTCCGTAGTGTACATGTGTAAACCATGGGAGATAACTTACAGCTATATTTCTATTTGTATTATAGATTTTGGATAACCTTGTCCGACATCTAGAATTGATCGATATCAAGAATTTTCGCCTTGTGTGTCAAAAGTGGAAAATCGTTTCTGAATGCCAGTTTTGGAAATTGTCCCGAATCAAAATTGTAAATAAAGTAGGATTTCCAATTTCAAACCAATTTGAATGGCACCAATGGAGCCATACAGGTCTCCGAGCAGTTGAAGAAGACAATAAAAGGTTAATAAAACGTTTTAAAAACACTTTTCCGACACCTGGAATGCCTACTAATGCAATTGTATTTGGTGGTTTCCTAGAAAGTGATTTAGTTGACTATTTTTGTAAAAAACGAGGATCGATGGCATTGACGAGTATTTGCTTTCGAGGATTTCGCGAATCTTCTAAAAAGTGTATTGATTTGAACAATTGTCTGACCACACGTGTAACAGAATTAGTCATGAAAAATGAGGATCTTTATCTGTGCCAGTTTAAGGTTTCCTTGCAAGCGTTAATGAACATTGAGAAATTGGAATTGGCCAATTGTGAAATTGTTCTAAATGGAAAAATTTGCCCAAAGGTATTAAAATTAAGTTCGGATTGTAAAGTATCATACGAAGGAACAGTTTATCCTTTAAGAAATTATGATGTCAATCAACGAAAAATATTGATCAATGATTTCGTGGATTTTTCAAAAATGCAGCATCTAAGTCTCTCCGGAAATATTTTTAGGTTAGATGTTAGCAAGGGTTCAATACAGTTGGACCATTTTAATATAGGGTCCACAGAGTTGGTAGATTTGCACAAAACTCAGTGGAGGATACACTGTTACGAATTCGATATTGATAGATACTATTATGCATTTAATGGTGATCCGATGAATAAATTGCATGTAAATCTCCAAACAATTCCCACATGTATTACCAGACTTATCATCAGTTGCCATAGAATACCTTCTTATACGCAGACCTTCATATATCCAAATTTAATGTCCTGTGCCATCAAATGTTTTTCTTCTGATCAATTCTATTTACCAAATTTAGACTTTACAAATTGCACTTCCTTGCTAGATTTCACAGTAGTGTTTCAAAGTTGTGTGTGCCAAATGGATTTCAACAAAGTAGTATTACCAACCTGTGTTAGACGAGTACAATTGCAAAATGTGGATGTAACCACTGATGCTCCTTGGAAGTTAGATATGTTATTGCTAGATAAATATTCAATTTCAATTGCAAAAAGTGTTCTTAAACATTTGAATACCAATAAACTGAGATTAGAGTTTGACACTGCGGTAGTTTTAGAAGAGGACAAAATATCTATTTTGGATTTTTGGAAAGGTAGCAATATTCAATACTTTGCATTTGGCCCCATTAATTGGTCAGACACAAATACATATTGGAATTCAGAAATGGCGAAATATGTTGATACGATAGGAAAATACTATCTTTTTACAAAAAAGATGAGCGGAAAAGGTAGAGCTATAAATGCTTCTGCTTTTGAAAGATTGGGGTGTCTGAATGATAACGGCAAAGACTACTATTATTGGCCTCTTGAGGAAAATTGTCCTGACATTTTGTCCTGAATGGATTTGAGACGAAATAGAATCCCATGTAATAAGTTTTGTAAATACGGGAAAAGTGTTGTTAAATATTCGTACCTCAATTACAGGTTTTAATTCTTCTAAAGGTCCTTAGAAATAAGAAAATTTATTTAATATCTATCGGGATAACGATTGTTAATCTTTATTTGTACTATTCGAAAGAATGCACAAAGTGTCTTTTGTGCTTGCATTTATTATATTACTTATATTATTACTGAATTTCACCTTGGATAATGCCTAATTTTTACATTTAAATACCAATTATGTTAGTGTTTTTGTATTGAAAATCCAATTTTTAACATGTGAAGATTAACTGTACTATTAGGAACGGGTTATCGGTACTTCAGTACTTCTTAGACTATCTTATTCAATCAACATTTATTTGTAGACAAAATTTGATTGCATAAAACATAACAAAATTTGCACCTTTCTTTTCCAGCAATCGATCTATTTCCGTTAACTAGAACTAAATTACTACTAATTGCTTTCTAAAAACATTCATGTTATGGTATTTACGATATACGTGTGAAATTGATTTGTAAACTAGGAATTTAAAAAAATGTAACGAATTATAATGTAATATAGTAGCATGTAAAAGAATTTCAAACTTTGCGATGAATAAGGATAAACTAATGACAGATGGAAACGATTTCAGTGTGACATAATGTCATTAAAACTGTCAATGGGTAGTCTTATTTTGGTTTTATCGATTGTTTTTTGTTTGATTTATTTGACACAAGAATATAAAAAGAAATGATACAGATTAAAATAATTGTGCTTTAAAATTCTATTTTAATTTTAGCATCTACTAAGTAAACCATTTAATTACAATCATTGATGAAATAAAAATAGAGGCGCTTAAAATATGAATTTTTGTTACTTTTCGGTTGGCTAATGATTGAAATATTGACAGCATAGTGATAATCCACTGTGGCGGAAGTCTTTTGTTAACAACATCAAATCCCGTAGTACCTTTCATCATGTCGTTGGCCCATTGAGCACAGTTCATTCCATTCAAACTGTAGTGTAGGTAATTACCAAGTTCTTTGCTCCGTTTAATGTTACGCAACAAAATACCGATGTCAATTTTTGAAAGTCGTGCATATCTTATGTCGTAGTCTTTCAATCGATGATTAAGGCCTTTCTGCAAATATTGCGAAAACGGCTGGACTTCCTTCAACACGACTGTGCAAAAATCTTTGTTTTCTTGAAATAATTCAGCTGTTTGAAGTAATCTTTGACCATTGTGAATTCTTTCTATGACAATGACATGGTGTCCACTATAACCATGCCAAGTCTTTTTATCAGCGATTGCAACGCATCCACAATTGTCTGTTATTTCAATTTTCTCTTTTGCATCCTCTTCCTTAATCACAAGATTGATATTCGTCCAGATTGTTGGCTGTCTGTCACGTCTAGATAAATTACGAATAGTATTCCGAATTTCTCTGACTCTTTCGGCACTATTTTGATTTTTATAGAACAGTTCTTGTAATTCAGAATTTTCTGATTCTTTATCAATAGTTCGCATTAACGATTTTTTAATTTTTACTAGTTCAAGCTCAATTCGAATTTTAGCTGATACTTCTTGAATAGGTGATAACAAATGTGGAGATTCGGTAATTGGTCTACTGTAAACCACTTTACAACCGGAAAGACCACAGTAGCCATACTTTTCTCTTAAAACGTGCTTCGAATCTTCTCCATTTTCGGTAGAATTAAAACATGAAATGAAATTTCCAGAAACGTCTAACGTTTGTAAACCTTTGCTACTACTTATACTAGAAAGAAGAGATAATTGGTCTTTCAATTCGGTGTCGTGTAAAGAAATTGCATTTCGATTTACAAATAAGTGTTTAACTTTTGAGTAGGCACAGCAAAACAAGTCTTGGAATCCTTTTTTTGTTATATTGTTATCCGATAGAATAAGCACGTGGACCGGGTTGCATCTGATAAACTTAAGTAAAGGGGAAGTTGCAAAAACGTCGGAATCGGACAATAGGCTACCACTTAAGTTTAAATGGTTTGGAGAATGAAAAATGTGTTTTAATTGCGCATCTTCCATAAAATTGGTATTTGCAAAGAAATCTTTTCGTTCATTTATGAGTTTTTTAAAGCGGGTTGCTAATCGATGTTCTATGGCTTTGAAAGTTACGCTATGTCTGACTTCTTGGACAATTTCTTCCCAAGTAATCCTGTCGTCACTAAACTTCTTTATTGCTCCGCTGAAGGGAATTGATTGAATAAATCTGTTTGCCTCCTCTAGGCGTTCCAAATCTTTTATCTCAATTTTCAAAGTAAATTTCTTGTAATCTCTTTGAAGATTTAGTCTGATATTTCGACAACACTTATCAACACCAGAAGATGTTATATAGCGCTCTAACTGCTCACAAACATCTTCTGACAGTTTTCCACCCTCTGGATGTGAATTATGGAACGTACCGTAGTGCAGAACACTGTTGTAAATGTATAAGGCGAGCCCTTGATTGTCGCGTATGTTTCTACCAGCAATAAGATGCAATAATTGTTTCCAATTCTTTTCGGTGACATTCGAAACCAAAATTGGTATGGAAGAAATACAGGGACCAATATTTTCGTAAATGTAATACCCCAAATCTTCCTCGTGGATATGTTTGCAAAATAATGCGGTAAAATCAGTTTGAAGTTGCAAACCAACATTTGCAAATAAGCCATTTATAGTCCACTCAAAAGTACCATCATATCCGTATCGATTTTGTATACGCTGAGCAATGTGGGTTCCTTTCTGTGGCCCACTTAAGCCAAGATTAGAATCGATTAAAAAGTTGAATACATCTTCAATAGAAATGTTTTTGGGCAATTCGGGTAAGAATGACTGATCGCTAACATAACTTCTACAATTATTTGCCAGCTGTCCATCTGAATCCAACTGAGAAGCTTCTTCTACTTTTTTCTTAAGTTTCTGGAACCATAGGTCAAAACTTTTGTTACTTCTGAGTGGGTTGTCATTGGAAAGAGTGCAAAGTGCATCTTCTCTAACTGGACAATGATGACATAATCTAAAGGGGAGCTCATCTACTTCGTCATCGAAATTACCGTCCTGTTTCAACATTCCATCTGTAAGTGTCTTGATTTGATCGTCCGTAAACATCATTCTGGGAATTAATTTAGTCCACCATTTCCGAATATTTTCATTTATGTTCTTTCTCTTCAATATTCTAAGTTCATCAGAGTCACTAGCATTGTATGGCAGTTTGGCAAAGCTCTCCAATGGTTTGTCTTCGAGATCAATGCCATTTATTATTGCTTGGATTAATTTCACATTGTCAGCATTTTTATTTACTACAATGAGCACTTCTGGGTTTATTTCAAAAATGAATATCCATATAAATAATTTTGTATAAGCTTTGCATTCTAGTCCCCCTGATATTAATACGTCTTCGATACTTTTTGAAATTGTAATATTCAAATTATCGAAACTTCTCAGAAATTCCAGTTTGAAAATATCTGAAGAAGCGACATTTTTGCTGCTAACTAAACAGTGCACCATTTCTTGAAAACCCATTTCTTTGTTTATTTTTGGTTCAAAAAGCTGAGATAGGCTTACCATCTCTTTCAATGTTAATTTTACATTTGACAAAGTAGTACACGCATCTTTTCTGAATTTTTTATCGCGAAATACTTTTACAATGAGGTTTAATTTCATTTTAGGTGGTAGCATTGAAATGTAGGACAAAAAGTGAGGCTTAAAATACCTTCTTCCCTGTAATTCCATATTTCTGAAAAGTTCTTCAATGTATATCACGCTCTCCTTACATTGTAGCGATTGTCGGCATAGAATTGATATTTTCGATTCATCACTAATCTTATGACGAACCATCCCGTTTAAACATTTTAATTTTGTGATCACTTCGTTGGTAAAAGTAGGAATTCTGTTTTTAAAGTGAAAAAAATTTCTTAGAAGACTAATGTCATTGCTGTCCAGAATCATTTCAATAAGCTGAATGGGAAGTTTTTTAAATCTATGAAGATTTGGGCCTCTTCCGATGTATTCTAACATTTCTTGACATATATCATGAACCCTACATGAAGGTAAGCTGCATTCTGCAAGACAATTCGCCAGTAAAGGATAATGGTAGTGTCCTAATAAATCCAAAGGATCTGCTTCCAAGTAGTCAAAAAACAAGATACGTTTTTCGTTGGCTTTTTTAGTGATTTCATTTAATTGTTTGTGGTGGTTGTATTGAATTTCCAATAGACCCGATATAAACTGGAAAACAACACTTAGTTCTGGATTGTACTTTTTTGAGGAAACGAATTCTTTAAGAAGTTCTTTATTATCTTCTGACCGCTTAACAATATCCCAGGCAGCAAGAAATTCACAAATTGTCAAGTGAACAAATTCAAACGTAAAATTAGACTGATCGGCATTATCGATGGAAGTTTGATTTACGAAAGGATTGTTAATCTTTTCCCAAGACTTCATTTCCAAATCAAAATCTTTCATAGTGAAATCCAAATTTCCGTTTTCCAACCATTTCCTTGCCAATCCACGTAACTTCTCGTCCATTTCTTTTACATTTTCGTTGGTTATCATGTCAATTAATTGGAATGGCTTGACATTAGTGTCACCGAGTCTGTCAAGATATAACTTCCACAATTTACAAAATAGCGCTTCGTATAATTGCGTTATTGTAAATATTTTGTCTTTTCCGATGTTTTGAACTTCGTCCCAACAATACAGAAAGATGTCTAACAGAAGAGGAATTGTAGCCAAGTCATTGACAACAGTAGTGTCAATACATTCCATTATTTCGGAATACAGTGAGGTTTTTGTTGTCTTTATCAATACATTATTCACGTATTTTCTTATATTTGTGTTGCTAAACCCTGTGACTTCTAGGATTTGCTTAAAGTCGCCAAAATTCACCAAAGCAAAGGGTCGTGCTGTTAAAATCACAAATTCGTGATTGTAAAATAAGTCAACGACATTTTTAATGCAGTCCGTTTTAAGCAAATCTTGAATTTCGTCCCATCCATCAAGAATGTAGGCATAATTCTTAGACTTAGTACTCATAAGCGATTCCCAATATTCATCACTTGCCCCCGTTTTCTCAAATAAATTTTTCAACAGCATTTTCTGTCTGTCAGCAAGTTTAAGATTTCCGTTTAGAATTTCTAAATTTTTTGGTTGTTTTAGATTTCTCAACGGAATCCAAAATATATCATGTAAAAAGCCATTCCACATTCCGTTCTGGTAAAATTCGTAAACTATTTTTTTGCAAAGGGTTGTTTTACCTGTTCCCGGGCTCACATAAACAAGTGATGTTCTTTTCGTCTTCGACAAAATGTCTTCTGGGTCAATTGGAATTGTAGTGCTTGTAATACGCCGTCCAGCAAGCTGATCATCCCTTCTACTTAGACCTGTATCTTTCACTGTACTGCGAGTATCTTTTTTATCGAAATCACTTTGGGTGCTCAAATCTTTTGCATCACAACCTTCTAAATTAATGTAGAAATCTTTGATATCCAAACTGACATTCGGATTAATCGATTGTATTTTGCACTGCCCTGAGTAGAACTTATCCCAAAGCGGTTCACTATTTGTTGTGGTGTTCATTTTCTTTATGCTTAAAGAAATTTCTGTTGTCAATTATTATTATTATTATTATATAATAGGACGTGCAAAACATGTGTAAGTAATATCTTTATTTTCACATTTAAATTGTTTGCAAATGTTTGAGTAAGTCACGAGTAAATCTTGTTCGACCTACTTCTTCCAAAGTGAAAATAACATGATTGACTCACTCAGAATTCTGTTATTCGACAAAGTCGGCAGCATTAATGTAAATATCTTATCTGCAGAGATAAGTGTTCCACGTTTAGCTATGCGTTGACAGTATAAAATACAGCAAAAAACATGTGTTCATTACTCCATAGATATGCAATATTCAGAGGTTTCGCCTCGCCAATCGTTGTAAACTGTGGGAATTATTTCACATATACTTTTTACTAACAACACTTTTTGAGCATTGAAGTTAGTCAAAATAAAAAAGTATTATTTATTTATTTGTATGAACTGCACTAAAGTTCTACTGATATTATGCAAAAATTTATTACTTTTATGTATGACACCGTTGGTTTCAAATCAAAATACCTCGTATTGTGTACACTGGTCCAATTTGATATAAACGAAAAACCAGTTTGGTTAAAGACTCGCTTTCTGAAACTATCGAAACACTAGCCTGTTTTTTGTCTCACCCTGGGGTTTACTATGATAGCAATGTGATATAAATGTAAGTATAATATTTGTCTATGCAGTTCTGTGTGTGCATATCCGAAATGAAATAGCATTGCCTATCTACAAACATTTAATACCAAAATGTATCTTGTACAGAAAATCCACCTCTTTGACATGTGAATAAAAGTGCTTCAAGTCTAAGGACTTATTTATTCTCTACATTACATTATCGTAATCCATAAACATTTATTTGCAAACAAAACATTACATCATTAAAGTTTAAATTCTAAATATTGTCATGAATAAATTAGTTTCCAATCGAGGTTAAAAACAAACAATGAACTATCATAAACATATTAATTTAATTTGTAAATTAAAAATTTGAAAAATGTAATGAATTACAATGTAACACAATATAGTTCAAACTCCATCATAAATAAGTTTGGAGTCCTTTTTGGCAAAGACCCGTTAAAATCAGGAACCTCACAGTTATAAGTTTTACGTGGACGTTATTAAAAAAGTATTGCTTTTTTAAAAAAGTATTGCTTTTTTAAAAAGGCAATGCTTTTTTCCTTTTTTCCTTTATTCCTGTATACCTAATACACGTATAGGACTTAATACATTGCACTTCTAAATATTAAATTACAATGCGGAATGCACTAATTAATGTTTAAAACGATGCAGAATGCATTGTTTTGCATTGTTACATCAATTTCTGTATAAAAAATAATGATTTTCAGACGTTTTTAAGTGGTTTTTGTTAAATTAAAAAAGCAAAAGGCATTGCTTTTTTAGACTTTGATTGCTTGCTTTTTTGTAAAAAAGCTAAAAAGCAAAAAGCAAAAAAAGCCGCGTTTTTATTCCCTGATGAGCAACAAGATACATAAAATTCCCTCCTCAGAATCGACAATGGAACATATCCTTATAAACAGAGAGCTAATTGTAAAAATCTACAACAGATTAAAAACGACTACATAGAATTTACGGGAAAATGCATGCCTATTAAAAAAATTCGACGAATTATTGCCTACAATTTGAAGTGAAGTTATTTTATTTTGACTACTCTTTTATTTCATTTTTGATCTCAACTATTATCACGTAAGCGTAAAGTACACCTGACAATAAGTACTTTTGACTGCAAGTATTATATTAGGCTTATAACAATATTTTAATTTACCATTTTGCCAAACGAGTTACTTTTTCTAACTGTTTGGCAAAATTCTGGTCCTCCAAAAATTTGTCAAACAAGTCATGCACTTCTTTGAAACCAGTTTTTGCCAAACGGGGTTTTGTCAAAAAGGGAGGTAATCGAGATTTTACTCATTTTAAAGTAAATGCGAAAATCATTCAGCGGAGGAAGGAGTAAAGTAGAAGGAATTGTTAAAGTTTGCTGCTACTAGATTAATTCAATGTGATGATGATCTCCTCGGAGCCAACTGAGGCTAAGACGACAGGAATTTAACATGAATACATTCCGAGAAGAGTGGCTGGCCAAGGAAGGAGTAGTGAGAAGGAAGAGCGGAGTTCATCTCTGGATATTGGTATGGTATGGTATTGTTTTATTCAAGATTGATGTGGCCGTAGCCTTTACAATCGTATTTCTTATGTAAAATTACAGTATTAGCTTTAAGGATTCGCAGTAACATTAAAAGTGGTAATTTACTTTGCGACGGTAATCTCTGGATATTATTACATGCACCGTACATCCATTGTGCATGCACACAGTCAAAAGTATGCCATGAGAATTCGATTGTGAAATCGGGGAGGATGAAGAAGGGAAAGGATGAGTGCGCACAGAGATTGCTGTACTATGCACTGTGGAAATAGTCTTTAAATGATGATCAGATCTGGACAGATTTAGGGTTAATAATTATATTGTTTGGCAGTGAGTGTAGCTTATCTTTGTGTACAGACATGATCTGATGTCAGATCATCTGATGTTGTGATCATGTGATGCTCTTCATGTGTATCATATCATCATCATTCTGAGACAGTTTTCCTTCGTCACTTTAAGAGCCGCAGCCCGACTCTCTGCACTCCGTGGCTGCTGTTAGCAGTCCCAACTCATATTAATTTCCTTTAATACTCCTATTACTTATTATTACCAATCCAATATTACTATGTCAGAGGAGATTGATGTTCAGTTATTCAGTCAGAATACAGTGCCAATAGATAACTTTCCGAAGTGTACATTCTGTATGCAATATGCATCTCCCTCCACCACGCCTCTCTCTCAACATTAACGCAAACTATAAACTAGATAATAATCTATTGGAATGCTCACTAAACCCAGTATTCTTAATACCTTATAGTGCTAACTAGGATATACTTAACTTAATCTAATAGAAAATTGTGAAAAGTATATTTAAATTATATTGGCGGTAAAGAAAACTCTGAACTCCATGGCTACTCACTAGAAGGATAGGCTCAAACATTAGCAAACCGAAGTGTCAACGGAAATGGACAGCGGAATTTCAAGCTCCTGAAAATTGAGCTATCAATGTTTGGAGGAGACCTGAATGAATGGTTGGGGTTCTGGGCTCAATATCACAAGATCGACGGGGATGACTGTGCACGACAGTGATAAGTTTCGCTACTTGAAACAAGCAATGCAGCCGGGTACCGATTTGAAATCGTGAGCAATTTTCCAGCATCAGCAAGTAACTACATCGAGAGTGAGAGTACAAGTCAAGAGTGAGCAGCACATTGCGTTGGCTCAAGCAGGAATTGCTGATGTATAATCCAAGCCAAAGTTTGTCAAGAAGATTATGTCTGCATATGCAGAAGAATATAAAGAAGGAAAATCCTTGTACAGTTGGCGGACTGCACGTCGGTGAGAAAACTTCCTGTCTTTTTATGTGACAAAGCCTACGAAAGCGAAAAATGCTAGAATGCTCAAAACATGACCCTTTAAGAGAAGACAAAAGAAATTAAGAATAAAAAAGGATGCTTTGTCTGTCCCGAAGAGGGCATTTTCTAAGGCTTGTCGTGCCGTTGTGAAATGCTTTGTATATGAAAGTAAAAAGCATCATGATGTGTCCAGATCTTCCAAAGCATAAGAAGTACTAGCACTAGTGAAGAAGAAGGTGAAAATGAAGAAAAGTTGGGTGTTGTTAAGGTATTAAATCCTACTTTTGCTTGGTCTTCCAATGTTTTACTATGTACGTTCCGGGCCACATTAATCAATATGGAGAGAAAGCTGGAAGTGCGAGCAGTCTATGACCCACGAGCGCAACGATCATATTTGACCAATAGTGCTGTCGATGTTTTGAAACTCCGCCCAGTTGGAGAGGACAAGATTAGCCATTCTTTATTTGGAGGGATTAAGACTGATGACATGCATGAACGTCTGATGCAGACGATTCCATGTCAACATAAAGAATAAGTTTGGAAAGGGAAATAAGGAGCTACATGTACTGGAAAAGCAAGTTATTTGTGGAGATATCCCTCGGTTATCACCAGGTCCATGGCTTAAGAAAATAAAGGCCAAGAAGATTTGGATAATCGACATGAAAGCTGATGGGGACCAAGAGGTCCATGTTTTGGTGGCAGCTGATTCGTTTGGAAAGTTGCTGATGGGCAAGTTTCATCAACTTGATGCTGGACTTACCACCATCGAAACAAGTCTTCGATGCATGTAATGGAAAGCATTTCGACGACACCTAAAAGAGAATGAGGTCTAGCCGTGAGTGCCGTCAATATGCACGTAAGCGACTACTCTTTCCTTGAGCCGCTTCGGAGTCTAAATGTACGTGGCATAAAAGAGAAAGAAGAACACATCCCAAAGGCTGCACATTCCTACATATTGAGTGCGGAACACATAATCCAAAGTGAAGTGTCCACTTGAAGCCTGCTACGGGCAAATGATAAACAGAAGTTATTATCGGAATGTTCATGTAACATTGTACATGATTAGAATGACGTTATTTTGTCAATTATCAATACTAGTAATTGCAATTTGGGTTTATAATTTCTTATTCCCAATTTCTTCTTATGCTTCACACTATTCCTGGTCTCTCTTAACACAAGTACAATGTATGTACGTTTTGACTATTCTACTGATATAATATAACGATTATTATTTACTCATTTTAGTATATCGCATAACGATAAGAATTTGATGATGTGCAACGTGCAACTATTCCATCAAGGGTAGGCTACCCGCATGTTCTGCAGAAACCTTTGACAGATATAAGAATGCGAGAGATGTAGGAAGCAAAGAGAGAAAGTCTGTTAACGCACTTTCCATACGGCCATTTCTCCTATCCGACTACATTAGTAGTATTTCAAGTATTGTTTAAAGTAAAGTAAGCAAAAAAGCTGGGAGTACATTAAGTAATATTCCTACCAGATGTACCCATTAACCTGAATGACAGGTTTTAAATAATGCACAAACTTTGTCAATCTGAATTTTGAACTAAACTAGTAATTCTTTGTGTAACGACTGGCATAGCAGTTAATTCAGAGGTTGAAAAGCAATTTATAATACATCATCATAAATAAGGAAAAAATAAATATTATAATGAAACTTTCCCATAGCAAACCGTTACATGAAATAACGAAAATGTACATTACTGAAAGTGTACATGATTTCCATTTTTATGTGGTCCATTAAATTGTACTCCTAATTAGTGTCACCAATAAGTAACATTAAGATTTTAGGATTAGCAACATTTTTGAAAATAAATTATTGTCCAGTAAATTAAATCATGGCATCCCATTCATCATTTTTTCTACATCTTTTTCCCTGTGCCCCTTTTCATTGTGGATCAGGTTCAAATTCAGCGAAAAACTGGCTTTCATTTTCAATTAACCAACGTTCTTCCGCTGCAATGAGAAGTGAAAGCCTATGTTTTGAATTTGCTAAGCCATTGTCAATATGTATTACTTCGGACGGAATATTTGATTAA
>JABJWA020000219.1:0-26136 GCA_020352615.2 Yoshiicerus persimilis | reverse complement strand
AAACAGTTAGTTTGTGGTCAATTTGGACCAGTTTTTTTGGTAAAGGCAAAATCTTTTTTGAAATCATCGCCTTCTAAAAGTAATATTTTGTGGAATTTCATTTACCTTCAATTCATATATTAAAAAGAAACAGTTTAGTTTGTAGTCAATTTGGACCAGTTTTTAGGGAAATGCAAAATCTTTTTTGAAATCATCGCTTTCTAAAAGAAATATCTTGCGGGTTTGCAGGTATCATCAATTCGTATATTAAAAGGAAACAGTTTAGTTTGCGGTCAATTTTGACCAGTTTTTTTGGTAAAGGCAAAATCTTTTTTTAAATCATCGCTTTCTAAAAGAAATATCTTGTGGACTTTTAGGTATCATCAATTCGTATATTAAAAGGAAACAGTTTAGTTTGTGGTCAATTTGGACCAGTTTTTTTGGTAAAGGCAAAATCTTTTTTTAAATCATCGCTTTCTAAAAGAAACATCTTGTGGACTTTTAGGTATCATCAATTCGTATATTAAAAGGAAACAGTTTAGTTTGTGGTCAATTTGGACCAGTTTTTTTGGTAAAGGCAAAATCTTTTTTGAAATCATCGCCTTCTAAAAGTAATATCTTGTTGACTTTTAGGTATCATCAATTCGTATATTAAAAGGAAACAGTTTTGAAGTTGGTCAATTTAGACCATTTTTTTTGTTAAAGGCAAAATCTGTTTTGAAATCATCGCCATCTAAAAGTAATATTTTGTGGAATTTCATTTTCCTTCAATTCATATATTAAAAGCAAACAGTTTAGTTTGTGGTCAATTTGGACCAGTTTTTTTGGTAAAGGCAAAATCTTTTTTGAAATCATCGCCTTCTAAAAGTAATATTTTGTGGAATTTCATTTTCCTCCAATTCATATATTAAAAGGAAACAGTTTAGGTTGTGGTCAATTTGGACCAGTTTATAGGGAAATGCATAATCCTTTTTGAAATCAACGCTTGCTAAAAGAAATATCTTGTGGACTTTTAGGTATCATCAATTCGTATATTAAAAGGAAACAGTTTAGTTTGTGGTCTATTTGGACCAGTTTTTTTGGTAAAGGCAAAATCTTTTTTGAAATCATCGCCTTCTAAAAGTAATATCTTGTGGACTTTTAGGTATCATCAATTCGTATATTAAAAGGAAACAGTTTAGTTTGTGGTCAATGTGGACCAGTTTTTAAGGAAATGGAAAATCCTTTTTGAAATCATCGCTTTCTAAAAGAAATATATTGTGGACTTTTAGGTATCATCAATTCGTATATTAAAAGGAAATAGTTTAGTTTGTGGTCAATTTGGACCAGTTTTTTTGGTAAAGGCAAAATCTTTTTTGAAATCATCGCCTTCTAAAAGTAATATTTTTTGGAAATTCATTTTCCTTCAATTCATATATTAAAAGAAACCGTCTAGTTTGTGGTCAATTTGGACCAGTTTTTTTGTTAAAGGCAAAATCTTTTTTGAAATCATCGCCTTCTAAAAGTAATATCTTGTGGACTTTTAGGTATCATCAATTCGTATATTAAAAGGAAACAGTTTAGTTTGTGGTCAATTTGGACCAGTTTTTTTGGTAAAGGCAAAATCTGTTTTGAAATCATCGCCATCTAAAAGTAATATTTTGTGGAATTTCATTTTCCTTCAATTCATATATTAAAAGCAAACAGTTTAGTTTGTGGTCAATTTGGACCAGTTTTTTTGGTAAAGGCAAAATCTTTTTTGAAATCATCGCCTTCTAAAAGTAATATTTTGTGGAATTTCATTTTCCTTCAATTCATATATTAAAAGGAAACAGTTTAGTTTGTGGTCAATTTGGACCAGTTTTTTTGGTAAAGGCAAAATCTTTTTTGAAATCATCGCCTTCTAAAAGTAATATTTTGCGGAATTTCATTTACCTTCAATTCATATATTAAAAAGAAACAGTTTAGTTTGTAGTCAATTTGGACCAGTTTTTAGGGAAATGCAAAATCTTTTTTGAAATCATCGCTTTCTAAAATAAATATCTTGTGGACTTTTGGTATCATCAATTCGTATATAAAAAGGAAACAGTGTAGTTTGTGGTCATTGAGGACCATGGAATAAAAAAGCCACCTTTTTTTGCTTTTTGCTTTTTAGCTTTTTTACAAAAAGCAAGCAATCAAAGTCTAAAAAAGCAATGCTTTTTGCTTTTTGCTTTTTTAATTTAACAAAAGCCACTTAAAATCGTCTGAAAATCATTATTTTTCTACAGAAATTGATGTAACAATGCAACGCAATGCATTCTGCATCGATTTAAACATTAATTAGTGCATTCCGCATAGTAATTTAATATTTAGAGGTGAAAAAGAAAAATATTTGTAAATATTTAGCACGTGTGAGAAATGTTGAAAAAAGCATGATTATAAGCACGTTGTTATGAATGTAAAATAGAAATTCATGTTTGATAATTGAGAAAAATGATTTAAGAAAAATGTTGATAACATGTTTTGAGAAAGACATTGGAAATTAATACACAGAAAGTTATTCAGTAAAACGGAGAGAATTCCGTGGTCAGTTGATTTTATTGGAAATTAAAAGTTGAGTGTTGAAACATGTATTAATTGTATAATTGAGACACAACATAAGAATTGTAATTTAGGAAAGAAAATGTTTTGAAAACCTTTTATTGAAAATGTATGACACATAAATTACAATTGATATGAATAATTGTTAAAATCGGAAATTGATTTTAATTTTGAGAATGATGATTGGAAATTTTGAAATGTTGTGAGCTAGCGGATTGGAAAAGCTAGCAGACATTAGATGGTTGTACAGTGCATGGTTAAAAGAGCCGATATCTTCGGGCAGGTTTTTTCTTCCTAAAATGTCATCTCTAGGAGAAAAAGGTTTTTTCCTCGTCCTTCGCCAAATGGGGAGGTATTTACAGTGAATGTACGATTAGGGCGCTCTGAGCACTGTAATGTATTGGAAAGGATAAAATCATTTAATACGAAATTTTGTGAGTAAAAATTGTGGAATTGGAATTCTGTTATTGAAAATGTGAATGACATTTTTTTCTGTTGTTGAAAAACAGTTTTTTTTGATGATGATGTTTTGAGCAAAAATTGTATGATTGTAAAAGAAAATTTTTTTCTGCTAGTCAGCAGTTTTTTTGTTGTTTATTTGACATTGTAGAAATTTGGAATTTTGATGGATTGTTGAACAAAAATTGTATGAATTGTAAATGGATATTTTTTTCTGCTAGTCAGCAGTTTTTTTAAATTGATTGACATTGTTGAGATTGAAACATTGATGTACATTGTAATAACATTGCATAAGAATGTAAACCATTGGAATGGTGTTTAAGAAATTTGTATGTAATGAGCTAAATTGTTTGAGTACGAATTGTTGATGTGTGAACATTTTTTTTTGAAAAGCTTGATGCACTTTGTAATTTTCTGACGTATTGAAGTTTTCTTCCTTATACTGCGTATGATCAGAAAACTTAAAGAAGGAGGAATGTAATGACCCTATGGTTAAGCAGTAGCATAAAATTACAAGTAAAATATAAAATACAGAAATAAGCAAGGAATTATAAATCGCATTACATTAAGTTGCATTAAGACACACTTGTAGAAATTATCAGTTTACTGCAAGGATTTCCCAGTATGTCAAACAGGAAAATCCGCTCAATTATTTATTGATAATGTAAAGCACAGCAAGCTTAATGACATGATTTAAGCACAAATAGCAAAGTAGCATGATGTGTAATAGCTTGGAGTAGATAAAATACTTATTGCTTTAATGTTATTAATGGCTTGATAATAAATAGCCGAGAAAATAATATTTTATTGTAGACTGTTAAATAGGCAAATGGTAGTTGTAAAGCCTTGTAATAATTTAGCACCGGATTTCCTAGTCAACATTCGCAGAATGTTAAATACGAAAACTGCTAAGAAAATAGATATCCGCTTATGCAAGCGATGTAAGGAACAAATTTAATTACAAGATAATTCTGACTATTAAAATGTGTGGGAACCAAAGAAATAAATCAATCGAGATCCAGAGTCCCAGAACGAAACACTAAGTTTTTCCACTGCTTATTTCCATACTTCTAACTTGTCATAATTCCTACTTTTTTAGTTTGCATTATTTCCATAAGTCACATAACCAGTAGATAATAAGAGTACACTAAGGACTAAAGGAAAGGGCAAGAAAGAACCCAAAGTAAGTTAGGTACATAACTAAATAGATGTACAGCTCTCACAATATATTAAGCAAACTTCGTTTTCTGAAATCAATATTTCGTGGATTTTCTATTACCTTTACTTCATATATTAAAAGAAAACAGTTGAAATTGTGGTCTTTTCCAGCAGTTATTCAAAGAAAGGCAAAATATTTTAGGAAATCTTTGCTTTTTGAAATTAATATTTCGTACTGGATTATCAGTTGCCTTCATTTCATATATTAAAAGGAAACAGATGAAATTGTGGTCATTTTCGACCAATTATTCAAAAACGACAAAATGTTTTGTTAAATCTGCGCTTTCTCAGTTTAATATTTTGTGGGATTTTGTATTTACTTTTACTTCATATATTAAAGGGAAAGAGCTGAAATGGCAGTCATTTTCGACCAATTATTCAAAGAAGGGCAAAATTTTTAGGAGATCTTTGCTTTCTGAAATTATTATTCCGTGGATTTTCAATTACCTTCATTTCATATATTAAAAGGAAACAGTTGAAATTGTGGTCATTTTCTACCAGTTATTCAAAGAAAGTCAAATATTGATATTTCGTATAACTTCAGCCGTCTGCATTTCATATATTAAAATGGAACAGTTGTAATTGTGGCCAATTTTGATCAGTTTTTCAAAGAAAAGCAAGATATTGTAGGTAATCTATTTTAGGATATTCAAGATGTTCCATTTGCAATCAAAGTTGATGTATCATGGATAAAAGATTGTCTAACCCATATTTAGCATCAAATTGGAAAAATTCGATTGTTTTTTCGAAATCTGTACGATGCAAAATTTAGTTATCTACTTAAATATGCAGTAAATAATTGAATAAAGCATTGTTAAGTAAAATGCTTTATTCAATTATTTACTGAAGCTGATTTATTACTCTTAGAAATGGAAGGAAAAATGATTGTTTGTCTACTGTGTTATGCCTAGAATGCCTACTGTCTAAGCCGAATGCTCATTGGCTTAGAGAGGAATGGTGCTGACTTTTAAAAATTCAACTTTTGGCAAAGTTTAACCGCATTGATAAAAGTTGAAACCTAGAATCGTTTCTGCAAGCCTTGGATTTTCGTTGCGGGCTTGATTTAAGTGAACGGTCATGGGAACTGATCTGCTTCTATAACTATAACTAGAATATTCTTGTATTAATGTCACCATCAGCTTTTATAGCATCTTAACTGTAATTATAAAATCTTAAATTGAAGTTTACGAAAATAAGAGCCAACTTTAAAGGAGAGATTTGACGGACAAGGTTCTCAATTGAAAAATTAAACAAAGTTATGTACTGTTCTTTTGTTTGTATAATGTATCAACAAGTTTTCTCTACTTCGTGACCGTATGTATAAATATAGAAACATCTTGAAATGCATGTGTAAATAAGCTTTTACTGTTAAACTAATAACCTAAATGCCAAAGTAATTAGCAAACGGTAGTACAAATTCAATGAGCACCATTTTTGTTTATTTTAGCAATTAATGTTTATGTGTATTTGATTCACAGTTTATCCTTTAAGCATACATCATAACTTGCTTTACGAAATTAATAGTTACCTACGTATAAATTGTGAACTTCAATATTTAGCACAATCAATGTTCACAAAATCGTGTTAGAATGTTCTGTGGCTATTCTGTTAGATTTGCTCGATTGCAACACACATCAAAACAAAATCTAAATTTAAGATTTATTATTTGGTAGAATATTTTGAGAGTTTAAACGTGTCGTGTGATTTCTGCATTGTTGGTCTTCAATTTACAGAAAATTAAAATCTCAATATTGAAAAGCAAATCTTAAGAGTATTGATATCTAATTCAGTTATATCATAGGAAGTAGTAATTTACACGGCATATATTTATTTATTGACATTAACCTCATTTGTATTCCTTTATCCAATTTTAATCTTTTGGAATTCTGCATTTCAAAAATTATTTGTTTGTCCATATTTGAGTTTTCAAGCTAGGGCAGTTTTGCTAGGTGTATTATAACGACTTTAATGGCAGTTAATTTTCGTAGATATGTTTCCTCTGCACCTCCTAATATTTGCAATGGTGATAACAGCCGCATTGCCTATTTCATTAAGGTTTCCATCCCGGAAATGTGAAACTGACGGTGACAAAGTTGCACACTTGGAGGACTGGTAAGTCATACTTTTAAATTAGTTGCAATTCTTCAATTTTAGTTTACCAACCATTGCATTTACCCATTAATATCTTTATTTCAACAGCTTGTCCTATTACTTATGCGTAAAAGAAATCGATGGCTATATTAATCTACATCACTTTAACTGTCCTGCTGGAGGATATTTTGACCCAATCTCGAAGAATTGTATCCTTGGAACATGTCCGAATGATAATACTGGTAAGAATATTTAGCAATATCAAGAGGTATTTTAAAATACAAAGATAGAATTGCATGCATAATATTTCCAATTAGAGACCTAGCGGCCATTAGAATTATTACATTATAAAAAGAAGTTTTTGCTGGGGAAAATTTAAGCGCACCTCAAATATAATTGGTTTACCTCAAGAAAAGTAATCACATTTTACCTCATATAAATGTATCTAGGTCATAAATATTTATCAAATTTCAAGTATCATTAATTCCAAACTGATAATATTCCTTTGTCTCAAGTTTTAATGGAATTTGCTAATGATTTAGTACATTTACCTCCAGTAAAGTACAAAATCCTCGTTTTACTTGAGGCAAATGTACTAAAACATTAGCAAAGCGCATTAAAACTAGAGGCAAAGGTATATTATCAGTTCGGAAGTAATATACCTGAGACTGGATAAACATTTATCAGGTAAATGTATTTATATGAGGGAAAGTGATAATTTTTCTTGAGGTAAACCGATTATTATTGGGGTACACACACATAAATAAATACAAACCATTTTTAATTGTCTCCTCGTTTTTCAATTGTATAAATACAGAGAAAATGAGATGTCGGTATGGCGAAGGGTTGTACGCCCACCCAAGTGACTGTTTTCGGTATTATCGGTGCCTGAAACATGGAGACATGTGGTACTTTTACGAGATGGATTGTCCAAAAGGAACTCACTGGAGCAAAACGGACAAAGAGTGCGTGGAAGGTGCGGTTTGCTTATTCAGCGGATTCGACTATCGCCATAGTCAGTTTATCCAGCAAAAGTCCACATTTGTCAAAGATATTCTTAAGCGTTTCAAATTAAAGTCTTTCTGAATAAATATTTTGCACAATTTTGGATAATATATTTAGAATATATAATAATTATATAATATTCATAATAATAATGATATAATAATATATAATTTTGGATATATATAGCTACTGCTGTTTTAATATAAACGTATTTTGCGAACCGTTGTTTAGCATATATAACCTATTCATTGAGAATAAATTAGTAAAACGAATTTGCAAGAATATACTGCTGAGCCTTTACCTTTTTCGAATCCTATAATATTGTATATACTGATGGATGTATTAACGTAGGTTACATAGTTAATTGTTTCCGCAAACTTTTCTAAAGCTTGACAAACTTAATATGTAGATATTTTATGATTCAAAGATTTGACAACCCAAATGGAAGATAAAGGATTCCAGTAATCCAATTATGTAATCATTGGTCACAATTGCAATGCATTGAGTATTTTGAAAGCTAACCGAAAACGGAAATTAAGATTTACATTCATTTTGATTTGAGTCTCCAGTCTCCATGATATGATTTTAGTTTTTCCCATAGTCCGGGAAAAAGATTTTGTCATGGTGCCCGCAAGTCGCAAAAAATTGTGCAAGGCACAAACATAAGGTATCCTTGCTTCTGGTGGGCGTAACTTTGAATTCTTCTTTTACAAACTCTTATTGTCCTCTTTTCGTTTTTCATCTTGGTAATTTCTTTATTCAAAGTGTCCATCCGTAACTATTTTGTGTTTTCAGTAATCCTCAACTCAATTTGAAATAAAATATCCCCAAGCTTGGTTATTTTTGCTTTATATCTTCACACCAACACCAACTAAAACTTTTGTGCCAATAAAACTGGAAATAAGTCTGGAAATGTCAACCCAGGCCGAAAGGATTGGATTGTTGACATGGAAGAACTGCTTACTTCGACAAAAGCACTGTGGTGAAACACTGGTCCTCATTATCATTCCACTAATCTTCATGTGCTATCTGGTCTTCTTTGGTTACACTGCTGAAGGAGGGTTTCGAAGTGGAGTTCATCGTAATCAAGCGAGTAAGTCAAGATCTAGTGAGTCTCGGAAAATTAGTTATGACAGTATTGAAAAAGATGAATCGGATGCTTTTGATATCAACACTGGGACAAGTGATATCGTAAGTTGACTTTTTACAGTAATTTTCAATGAATGACAAGAAATAAATATAATTATCCGCTTTTCGAAAACCTGCTGATGGGTATACATCTAATGTTTGTATCATTTTATTTTGCAGGATTTTTTAGTAAACTTGCTGTTCACGAACGTTAGCAAACTCGGCGAAACAGAAATTGAAATTGCTTACTCACCATTTAATGAAGAAACTTCTCGGGTTATGCATAAAGTATTAAAGGCCATTAAAGACCACACTAATGGAAGCGTCAAAGATATCTGTAATTTGCAAAAGCATATTCATCTTTTCAGTCTTATTTTGTCATCCAGACACGTTTTTGTTTACTATTGTTTAAAATGTGTGTAAAACTTTAATTTCTCTAAAGATTTGACCAACTTTGCTACCGAATCTAAGCTTGAAAATTATTTGAAGTCTTGGAAGGATAAATCATCGGAATGGAAACCTTTCAAAGTGGCTGTAATTTTTCCAGACAAATTAAATTCGATTAAGAAAGCTGGTGGCAGAGTTAAATATAAAATACGATTTGTGGACCGGGACCTTTCTACTGAACATTTGCGCCGTAAGCGAAAATTCTAAAACGTGTCAGCTGGAACGGCTATTAAAGAAAATATTAACAATAATGGCCGATTTCAACCATAGAATAATATGGTATTGTTTTTAGGACCTTCTGGAGAACATTCAAATAGGGAATACAAAAAATCTGGATTTACCGCTCTACAAATCTTAACCGATAAAATTCTAATCGAAAGGATGACTGAAGGACTGAAAAATGATGTAAGAATTTCAAATTATTTATTTTGGCGTCGAGTTTAGCTTTTAAAAGGTCCATTTTATTTGTACTGCAACTACTGCCGAATCAAAATTAATGCAGAAGGTATTTTTGATTTTAAAGATAAAATTGGAATTGCAACAGTTCCCAAGAAATGTGCAAGGAAGGTCAAGGAAGAGTATTCGTGATCCATCGGTGTGGAAACTTTCTCTCATCTACTATTATCTGCCACACTGCATTATTCTAGGTTTCCTTATCTGGGTGCCAAAACTTATCCGCCAAGTAATTTCTGAAAAGCAATCTGGCATCAAGGTAAATGCATACTTCTGTTTCTCTTGATTATTTTCCGGTTTTCTCATTCTGAATATGACCATAGTCCTGTACTAAACTGTATTTAAATAAAAATGTCATTATTATTTATTACAGGAGTTAATGCAAATAATGGGTTTATCTCATTGGATGCACTGGACCGGATGGCTGCTTGATTCCTTGATCTTTATGGGAATCTCCATGATGTTCATAACTTTATTCCTTTTTGTTCCTTTAATCTTCTCAATTCTCCAATTTTGCTCAGTGTTTTTGTGGCTTTTCGTCATGCTCCTTTATCTAACGGCCACCATAACATTTTGCTTCTTCATTTCCACGTTCTTCAGCGATGGTTAGTAGATATATATAACAATTTTTATTTTAAAAAACAATTTTGTGTGATTTTACGACATTGTTCTGATAATTTTTCTGTTTACAGCCACCTTTGCCATAATGACAGGGACATGCTGCTATGTGGCTAGTTACTACGGCCTTGTATTCACATTGGATGCAAACGATTACTCTTCCACACTCACGGAAAAGATAGTTTCATCTCTTCTTCCAAATATGGCTCTTCACTGGGCTCTGAAAGTCATATTATCTTACGAAGCAGCAGGTTTTATTTAATTGTTCATCAAAACTATGTTGCCGGTCTTAAGTTTTATACTATCTCTTGATTAAATAGTTAATTTGTATAATTTAATAAAAAATTTCACATATCCCTTTTAAGGACCGTTTTATAAATGCAGGTGTTGGCGCTGATTGGTCAAACATCGCGACTCCAATCAATGAAATAGACGAATTAAGTTTACTCCCTGTTTGTCTAATGCTTATTTTGGATATCATACTTTACATGGCACTTACCGTGTATCTAGAGAATGTTCTTCCATCACAATTCGGTCTGCAAAAACCATGGAATTACATTTTTCAGGTTGGTTATTTTCTACATTGCTGTTTAAGAAGGGCACATTCAGTTTTATAAATCAGGTGCAGCGAAAAAAGAATTTACAACTTTGAACTAATATGGCACTTGGGGTCGAAAAATATGATTTTAAGGCTAGCTAAGTAAGTTTGAAATTTTTAAAATGTATTTTGATGCTTTTTTCATGTTCTAATTACGAAATAATGACAATATGCAGTGCCTCAAAATATGAGTTTATTCTTTAGCAGAGCTTCAATTTTTTTCAGTCTTTTTTTTGCGTTCAAAGAAGAAAAGAAACAGTTATAGAACATTTATGACATAAAAGAGGTCAATATTATTTAAAAATTGCGAAAATGGAGGATAAAATTTCGAAACTAGTTGCGGGGAATCAATGTTGATAAGTTCGGTTTGTCCATTCAAGAAGCTTTTTTAATGATTTACATGATTGGACAGTCGCGTAAAATTAATTAATAACAAAAACCGTCTAATTTTTCGACGTACTTGTAATAATTTTATAGCGTTCGACTTGGATTTGTGAAAAGGCAGAGAAGCAAGCTAAGGTCAACGAATCAGCAATAGTTACTGCAGTGGATAATTCAGGAGATGCAAATGAAGCGCCTGATCGTAAACCAGGCTTACAAGCGAAAACTATGGAAATCGGAATAGAAATTTGCGACTTGACAAAAGAGTTTGACCACAACAAAATGGCTTTGGATGGAGTTTCTACTAAAATTTACACAGGAGAGATTACTGCATTATTAGGTAAGCAATTTTTATTGCCTTCAAAACCATTATTATGCTATGCGACATTACTAGTACTTTTCTAATTATTTTTAGGTCACAATGGAGCTGGGAAAACAACAATAGTGTCTATTCTATGAGGTAATGAATATTAGCATCCTGATTTACTTATATTTTTTCTGATGAACGATTCTGTAGTTATTAATTAGTTTATAATCCCCAAAATACTATTATGCAATGATTTCTAACAGGACTTCTCCGTCCCACCAGTGGAACAGCCATTGTCAATGGGTACGATATTACTACCAGCATGGAAGAAATTAGAAAAGAAATGGGACTGTGTCCGCAGCATGATATGCTTGTGGATGAACTCACTGTGGAACACCATCTGGAATTTTTTGGACGGGTAATTATTGAAAACATTAAAATCTACCTTTTAATTTCCCCTTCTAGAAATAAAAAGAAAAACATTTGCAGGATGATAAGTGGCTTTTTACTTTTCCCGTTAAATAGCTCAAAGGGTTAACTTTAGATTCAGCAAAACAGGAAGCTGAAAAACTAATTTATCACCTGGAATTGAGTGAAGAATCTGACGTTGAGTCCAAGTATTTATCTAGAGGTCAGAAAAGAAGACTTTGCATAGGAAATGCCATTATAGGAATGACATCTGTAAGCATATTTTATGTATGTGTTTTATACGTTTAAAATGCTTTGTTTACATTTTAGTAAGTTTTGGGCAAAGTTGTTGTAATTTGATGTTTTCTTTGGCAGGTTCTTATTTTGGATGAACCTACTACAGGGTGAGCTCATTATTTATACCGCTAATAGCATTATTTTAGTGCCCTGCAGCTTTTCCATACTAATAAGTAGATATTTCTTTAGGACAAAAGTCATGTTGGTTGGGAAATTTTTTTATTATATATGAATTACCTATTAAAAATTTATTTCTACATGCACAAAATGTATAAATTTTCATAGAAGTAGGAGACGAGGCGTTAGGAATTAGAATTAATTTCTTTTCCCAAAAGAGTATATATTGCTCTTTATAGTTAGAATATCTTTTCTATTTGTAGTTTGGACCCTAAAGCCAGGAGAGAAGTATGGGACGTGTTGTTGGTAAGTAACTATGCAATAAATATATTGTGATTAAGATGCTTTGAATCTGGGATGCTCATAATCCTATAATCTCAATAATCTGTAAAGTTAAGAGAGATGAGGTGGAACACGAGACCAGAAAAGGAAATGCTTTATGCACTATAAAATAACATTTAATGAATTTTTATTTTATTTTATTGTGACTGTAGGCTTTGCGCGGAAAAAGAACGATTGTTTTGGCTACATCTTCCGTGGAAGAAGGTATTATTGATGCTTCTACATCTCCATCATTCACTCAAATCCTATTTTACTAAGGAAATGTTGCAAATGCAATCTCTCTAGGAAATTTTTTAAATATTTTATTGTTAACAGTTAAAAATCTACATCATTTTACATTTGTTGTAAACAATTTACAATTCTATGTTTTAATTAGCCGACTTTTTGGGAGATCGCATTGTGATAATGGCGGAAGGAAAGATTCAGTGCTCTGGAACCTCTCTCGTATTGAAGAAACAATATGGTAAGGAGTATTCTATTGCAGTTTGCATATAAATAGGCGTATTCTTCAAAATAATCGGTTTTCCACAAATGAAATTCATTATTTTTCCACAATTATAATTATTTTGACACAACAATCGTCACCCATTTCAATAATATTTATTCTTCACAAGTAATATTGCCTTGTCCACTTATTTCATTACTTGTGGCTCTTTTACTCTTTACCCTGGAATTTAATTGTAACAAAAATGGATAAACAGTAGTGAAATATGCGGGGTAAGTAATATTACTTCTGTAAATGAATTGTTTGTGAAAAATAATGATCATACTTTTACGACTTTCATTTTTGATACCGATTATTTTTGAATTCCACATTAATACATTTTCAGGTATCCCATTTTTTTCATTATCCATGATATTAATAGGGTTTTGTTAAGATCAGGAAGCTTAAATTGTAAATTCCATGTCCCAATGTTCCATAAATGCTTAATTACATTACGGTTGAATATGAACAGGTAATGGATACTCTATCAGGTTGACTACCGAAGAGGGAGCGGATGCAAATGCCATTCTTTCGGTAGCACAGAAGCACATCCCTCAAGCTTTTATTGATGCCAGCAAAAATTCCTCAAATTCTCAATTTATTATAACCATACCCGAAGAATCCATAAACACTTCAGTATTTCCAACCTTGTTCGGAGATTTAGCCAAAGAACAACAAAAACTTGGAATTTTGACGATCGGCACCTCGGTAGCAACAATGGACGACGTGTTTGTCAAGTAAGACGGTCTTGCTCAATTTCGTTTTTCATCTACGAAAACATGACATAATAAAAACCCGTTAACTCATTTTCCTCCTTAATAAGAAATTATGGTTAAAGATTTTCATTGTTGTGGTATTTTTTACTATTTTCTTAATGTATTATGGCTCTGTATATTTATGACGCATGAGATTTTATTATGGTTCAATAAATATTCTGGAATACTAATTAAATGACATCAAAAAGAACATATTTGTATTATTTGCAGTATGGGAGAACTAAATCATCAAGCGGGATCGGAGAATAACCTGGATAAATATGGTAAATGCTTAAAAATGAAATGTTAAATTTTATATCTAATTTTAGTCATTTGTTTTACACTTTCTTACTGTCGTTGCAATAATTATCAGAGGACGTTTCAAAAACTGGTGCTAATAACCTTCAAGGGTTAGCTTTGTTTTTACTGATGTTCTGGGCACTGATGATAAAATTATATTTAAGAAATATTCGGAATGCGAAAGTACTCCTCGTTCAGGTTTGTTCGACACAATTAGTTAATTTGTCTCTAGAATAACTAGAATTTTATAATACATAATATTTTCATGTTCTAATTTAATTGACATGCTTCTTTGTGTAGTGTTTACCTCCAATAATTGCCATCATATTAGTATGTTCAATGGCAAGTAATATCTTACGGGAAGTTCCTATGCGTGACAGCACTTCGCTAAAGATTTCCATCGCATCGTATGAAAACCCAATTTCGATTTGTAAACCTATGTCTAAAGTAAGTATAGATTTTTCTGTTTTAGTAATATGTATAGCCTTAAAAATAAGGCGTTAACTGATATGCCATAGATACAAAGACTTAATTGACCGCTAAGAAACTTTTCAGCCACTGGAAAGTCAAACGAGCTACTAATTCCAAAATAATCGCTAAACTGAAAATCATTTACAATGGAGAAAACTGAAAGTACCAGTGTTTTAACTGCACTTTTCTGTATTATGACTACAATTACCAATAAACTAAATATGTATTTACCATTAAGAAAAAAACTTTAATAGGTAATTAATTAACATAATATCATAAATACTATAATGAAAGTTTGGTAAACCAGTCATTTCAGTAGTAATTTTTCCTTAATGGTAAATGCACTTATTTATTGGTAATTGCAGTCATAATACTGATAACTGCAGTTAAAACACATGCACTTTCAGTTTTCTCCATTGTAAATGATTTGCAGTTTAGTGATTCTTTTGGAATTAGTAGCTCGTTTGGCTTTCCAGTGGCTGAAAAGTTTTTTAGTGGTCAATTAAGTCTTTTATTCATGGCACATCAGTTTTTTGATATTCGATAAACGCAAACCTAAAAATAATGGGTTTTCCGCAAACTAAACGCTAAATGGGTTGCGGTTATAATAATATTGTGTAGCAACACAATAAATGGCACTCATCACAAGAATATTCATTTCCCATTATTAATATTGACTTGTCCACATATTGTTTGGTTTTGTTTTACTTCACTGTGGATTTTAACTTTTGAAATTTTCAGTAAACCTGTAGAAATAATAAAATGTAAGAGAAAAGTAAATATTTAGGAAAACTGGTTATTTTTGTGACGATTTTGTTGTCACAAAATAATATTGTTGTAATAAAATGATTATTTGATAATAGTCTTGGAAAAATGAAGACTTTTATTTGTTTAAAACTGGTTGTATTTTATTCTGTAAAGGATGCAGAAAATATGTGCGATGCTTTTGTCTTAGCTGTCACTGGAACTGCACATATTCTTTCTGTTGAAGAAGCATCTCTCGTAGATTTTCTAAGGGATGAATCGCGAGCGGATTTCCATAAATTCAGCACTCAATACGTGATCGCTGCAGAGATGACAAAAACCGAAACGGGAAGGAAAATAAAAGTTATGCACTCCCCATTCTACTATCACTCGGAGCCATTAGCTATCAATGCTGCTTCAAATACAATCTTAAAATTGCTTACCGACAAAAGTGCCAGGAAAATTGAAGTCACCAATCATCCATTAAATAGGGTCAAACCCGACGAAGTATTTTCCGATGCTGAAAAACTATTTGACTACCCTTCTTATTTTAGCAGAAAATCAACGTTTCCGATTGCCTACTTGTTTTGCCTGTTGGTACCTCTTGGATTAGTTTTTCTTGCAGCAAGCTACGTTATATTCCCGACTGAGGAACGGTTATCAAATGTAAGTAAATATTGTAAAGCGTTTTGAGAGTTGTAATATGAATTGAAAATTATGCATTTTGTTTCATTGGAGGAGAAAATCCAAAATTCAAGGTTTTATTGCCCATATTGTCTCAATTTTAATTTTTTCGTCCTTTTGTCATCAAAATACACAATATATTATATAAAAATGCATAATATCCTTGAAGTGAAAAATGCCTAATAATATTTTTTTACAGGGCAAGCAATTGCAAAGAATGGCAGGAGTGAGTCCTTGGCTTTATTGGACCTGTGCGTTTTTATGGGATTTCATAATAATGGTTTTGCTCACCGTCATTATGCTAATCTGCGTTTACATTTTCCAACCACACAAAATATTTACAGATGGCGATGCTGCAGGTATTTATCTTTAATCTAAATGACTTATTTTAGAAAGTGAATAATAAATGTCATAAACTGTTAATTATATTTATTTTCCTTTTTGTTTTGCCCACAGGTGTATTTTTCCTGATATTTCTTGTTTATTATTTCTCTGTAATACCTCTCGCCTATCTCACTAGCACTTTATGTTCTTCCAAAGCCCGCGGATACATTAGACTTGTTAAGTACCACGTGGTTACAGGTATTTAAAGGATTTAATTAAAAACTTATTTTAAATAAACTAAATAAATAAATTATGTTAAATATTTTAAATACTTAGAAAATATGTGTTAACTAAATGCAATATAATATATTTATTTCCAGCTCTGGTCTTTGCTCCTGTTACGTGTATCACAGAAATTATCGGAATATATTTAAATAACTTCCCTAAAGAACCAAATTCCATTGCGGCTATAATAGGATTGATACTAAGGATCATTTTCAGCGTTAATCCTACCTTCGGGTTTGTACTAAGTATTCTCAAGTTTTCAACTGTGTCACTAAATATCAACAGATGCAACGTACTTCCTGATAACGAAGCTTTCTGCAATAAGTATCCTGCCCTTTTTGAAAGTTCTTCAGTATTCTCTGGATGTTGCGCGAGTGGTAATAAAAATATCACCCCTACATATTAAATACATGTATTTTCTATACTTGCAATGTTATAATATTACATTTTATTTCTTTCTACAGCGAAATGTAGCGAACCCCGGAATGCAGAAGACAATTGTCACTATAAGAAGAATAAAGAGTACTGTCACGTTAAACCAAAGTATTTACAGTGGGAATTTAAAGGACAAATAGGTATATTTTCACCGCTTCAATGTGACTGGGAGAAATTACCCGGAATTGGACAAGAGTTGTTTGCAATGTTCATTATGGGTGTCATCTACTATATTTTGTTACTTATGATCGAGTATAAAACTGTGAACAAAGCCCAAAACGCTACCAAAGCTTCTAAGTTGTTCGTATCCCTTCGCCCTACGGATAACGACGTCATTGATGAAGCCACACGAGTTGATACACAAGTTTCTAGAAGATCTCAGGGTAAGTTAACAAAATAATTTTATTACTGTGCAAATTAACAAGAAAAGCCTACATTAATACTTTTTTATTATACAATTTGATAAATTGTTTGATTATTTTTCAACTACACTGTTTTTCCAGGAACTCAAAAGAAAAATAGTTCTCAGGATGCAGAGGCTCCAATGACTAGCAACACTCAGAATGAGGGGACACCAGTCATTCGTAATAAAGGCTTACCTATATTTCGAAAATTATTTATTTTCAAATAAAATTGGGAATAATCATTTAAAACTTAGCATGTAAATGTATAAATGTACTTTTAATTGGTTTCCAAAACATTTAGGTAATACTGAAGCTAATGGGCAAATGGAAGTAGAAAGTAGGTCTAATCATTCTACTGAGAAAATAGAAACTGATGCTGTTGCAATAGAAATAGAAGGTAATCAGCATTTAACAGTTTCTTTACTTTTACATTACTAAAATTAAAATCATGCATTTACTAGTAAATCCTTAATATTATAGCCGGGGAGCAAAAGGACACTCTTCTGGTTCAAGATTTATGTAAAGCATACAAGAACTTTACTGCGGTGTCGCATCTTAGTTTTGGAGTCAAGCAAGGAGAATGCTTTGGTCTCATGGGAGGTAAGACCTCAAAATGTTATTCTTAAAGCAAATTAATTTACAGTACTTGTGAATTTTCCAGTAAGTTGTAATATTATAGTATTGTATTTAAAATGTGTTTAAGATAACGGAGCTGGAAAGACAACAGTGTTTCGAATGTTAACTGGAGGTGAAATTCCGTCGCTGGGAAATGTAATTACTGAAGAGTACAGTCTTAGAGATAACCAATCAAATTTCGTCCGTCAGTTCGGGTATTGTCCCCAGAGTGATGCGAGTGTTCCATTTATGACTGGCAAGGAGATGCTGATGTTCTACGGCAGACTGCGTGGAGTTCCTCCCAAGTCCCTTAACAGAGAAGTTGACATGTGGCTCAATAAATTAGGTTCCACCAGCAAAAACTAAATATTCCTTTATACTTGTGTAAAATATCTATTTGGGTGGTGATTTTATATATTCGTGGATTGTTTTGTTTGGACAGGATTGACAGAAAGCGCTAACGTGGTTTCCAAGAAATACAGGGGAGGGATAAAACGAAGATTGGGGGCAGGAATGGCTTTGGTGGGACATCCACCCATAATTCTCTTGGATGAACCCACATCAGGAGGTTAATTTTAATATTTAGTACATAAAAGTAGGTTTTCCGTTGCCTGTGAAAGAAATAATTACCAGAATGGTTAACTTTGTGGCGTTTTTTTTATTTCAGTTGATCCGTTCAGTCGGCGGCAGATTTGGAAAATTATTTCATCTGCAAAAGAAGCTGGACAGACCGTAATATTTACTTCTCAAAGGTTAATGTTCCTTATTTATTTGTTCAAAATTCAGTTATTTTTAAATTTATAATTTATTTTATTAATCAGAAGTAGTTAATATTACTTTTGTACTTTTCTTTCTGTTTATTTAGTATGGAAGAGTGTGCAACCCTTTGCAATCGGGTGGGAATCATGGTGAACGGTCTATTCGAAGGTTTCGGTGGAATTGAGCATTTGAAAACTAAGTTCAGCGAAGGTCACTTCTTGGCAGTGAAGTTAAAATTTGATGCTCCGGGACTTAACCCAGACGAAAATATTTTGAAACAAATACACTATACGAAAGTCGCGTCAGAAATAAAGATTGCTATTATGGCGTCCAAGTTTCAGAAAGTCATTTTGAAAGATCAACACTCGGTAATGATTAGTAAATGCCGATTTGTAAACATTTTTAGATTTTGGTGCTATGTTGATTTCATTGAGGTACCACTTTTTTACAGAATGTGCTTCACTACCGAATACTTGACTCTGCGATTCCTTTAAGTGAGATTTTCAAAATCATGGAGGAGTTGAAAAAAATATTCCCAGTTATAGAGGAGTACTCAGTTGGCGACATAACTCTGGCACAAATGTTCCAATCTTTCGCTATTAAGCAGTACGCTCGCAACATTTCTTAAGATGTTCACTGGAAATCACGAAAATAAGTACGTATGTTTAAATCACGCATTGATAGTTTTCGGTTGTCAATTCACTCAAGTGATAAAAATAAGTGATAATGTAAGAGTGCAAATATTAAAATTACAAGTGTAAAAATAATACTCGAAATGCAAATATATCGTTTGAAATGTATTACCAAAAGAAATAAAAAATATTTCCATGTTAAATGAACAAGATATTCATTTAAATGCATAATATTCCAAAACACTTTGTATTGTATTCCTGTACATTATTTATATTAATGTTTAACGCTTAACTGCAAATTTTCTTGCCTTTGAATCTTCAGATTGCATCAATCAGTTATCGTAGAGTTAAATTAAAACATCTACATTATTATTGTCACCTCGTTTTCCAACTCTTGACAGAATTTGGAAATTAAACATTATAGATAAGTAGTTGGAACTTATCCTTTTCCGACTTTCTGAGTATAGTGAAAAAACAGAAATATTAAACGCACCTCAAAAATAATCGTTTATCTCAAGAAATATAATCGCTTTACTTCGTACAAATACATTCAGCTAATAAATACATATTTAGTCTCAAGTATTATTACTCCTAACTGGTAATATAGGTATGCCTTACCTTTACCTCAAGTTTTAATGCAATTTGCTAATGTTTTAGTACACTTATCTCAAGTAGAGCAAAACATTCTTACTATACTTGAGATAATTAAAACATTAGCAAATTGCATTAAAGCTTGAGGCAAAGGTATATTATATTAGTTCGGAGTAACGATACTTGAGATTGAATAAATATTTATTAACTAAGTGTATTGATATGAAGTAAAGTGATTATTTGCTTGAGGTATACCGATTATCTCTGAGGTACACTTAAATGCAACGCAAAAAGAAAAACTTGCCATTTAGTTTAACAATCAATTTGTTGTGTCCAATTTATGTGGGTGGGGTTTATGAAATACGAAACAGTGTTTCAATACAAAACCTTGAACTCCATTGAAGTTTACAGAAATTACTATCCAGCGCTATTAACTAAATTGCTAAGTTCAAGTAATTATGAAACTGTAAATAAGAAATTAAAAATTCCTGTAAGTGCTTCTAAAACTAATTAAAACCAAGTATATAAGCACTGGCAATGTAAATCCTATCCTAGTACTTCTTTTATTGCTCTCAGCAAGCAATACGTATGTATTTAGCAATCGAAATCACATCCGCTGCTCTTTCCTCAACACAAGCCACCATAATTGCTGTCAAAAGTAAGATTTTTTTCTAAATAATTTACTAATAGGTTAACGCGGAAGAAATGCATTTAATGTACACTAGAATTATTGTATTACTACTGTAAATTATTAAACGTTCGATAAAATTATTTTAACCTTAACGGACTAGACTATATATAAAAGAATTTCGGAAGTATGGTCATAGATTGGAATTCTGGGTTATTTTTTGACCCTTTTCTAAATTTCGTCAATTACTTTCCATTTTAAACTGTGTTTACCATCCAAGTTCCATTATCGACTAGCCATTTACAGTACTTTCCGTATTAAATAAAACACCAGCCAATTCTCTTTGTTTATTACAAAGATTAAATATAAATCAATTAGTCGCATTAATTGGAGGAGAGTTGCTGAACACTGCTGCTTTCGGTGGACCGACCCAGGTTCGTAAAATAAATATGGGTATTGTAATTGGTAGAAAATTGAAAGTAGAATTTATCTATTAGAGACATGTAATCCATGTGATTCATTATATCAACAACGAACACGTTTGCAATTTCTATTGACCTACCTAATCATTTAGATTTAGATTAAATACTACATGACTGCAACTACCGTTATTACTATCAGTAATCCAATTCAGAGAATATAACGCTTATTAGCAGTACAGTAAGTAAAAGTACAAGAGTCAGGTTACGATATGATTCTGATTGACAAATATTTATGAAGCGATTAATAGTGACATCCAAAATCCAAATAAGTTATTAAAGGTGGGAAATCAATTTAAACTGTTTGGCTAATTATTTTCATCGTGAACCATTTTAAATAGTATCATAATCATCTAAATAGCAAATTAACTTGAGTATTTCTACCGCAGTATTGAGTTTATGTACGCAGTTTGTATTTGCCAATCGAAAACGTAATTTAAAATGATTGTTTATTCGTTATTTTGAACTAAACTGCTGACAAAAACAAAATTGCAATAGGTACAAACATGTAGTAACCTTTAGACTTCATCAAGAAATACTAGTGGCGTAATAAAAATCCCAAACGCTGATACAAAGTAATATTTTACAAATAGGAAAAGTAATAAACCTGCTTTGACAGCAATAATTATTTAAATCAACGTTAGCTAGACGAGACGCCAAATAATAAGCAGAGTATAGTACCTATATACAATAGTAGTAGAATTAATTGTTGTAGAGTAATCGGCAATGCTGAAATATTAAATATTTTCCGTATTTTCTATAAAGGGGTAAACTAGTGCAACACGGGCATAGTAAAGTATCAGAAAATGTACGTTTGCAAATGTACACCAAACGTTTGATTAAGTTAGTTTAGGCTTACTAATTTATTATTGGAACCGAATGACGTTCCGTTGTACCCCATTAATCTTTAAAATGCTTTTCTGATACTTTACTGTTGTAAAACATCAGAAAAACATTAATGATGATTTTCTGTAAGTTCGTTTATGTAATGAAAGGTGCAATCGCTCATAATAACTCCTCTTTTAATATTACCAGAGTATCAAATGTCAAAATATAATTGTTACGTAAACATTGATATAAGGATTGTCAAATATAAGCATCTACAAATAGGTATGTCAAATAAGTAAATCTATGAGATAAAACAAAGTTAGCCAAAAAGGATAAGTAATTCTGAAACTGTTAAATGTCATATGTGTTAAACGGGACGTGTAAAAAATTGAAAAATGCATTTTGGGTATATACACTAAGTAAAATGAAGAGCTTTATTTTGTGCAAAGCCAAGAAGGTAAACTGCATTAAGTTTCTTTGATTTTTTCATCCTTTAAAAGTTAATATTTCTGTTCAGGGAAATTTGCCTTGAATTTATGTCAAACAGCAAAATAATAAGTTTTCTAAAATGAATTTGGGGTGGTAATAAAAAGTTGTTTTTCTTAGATCAAAATCAACGTTCTACTAATGGAGAAAATAGATTCGGCAGACTGTAAGACAAAATCAAATGAAACTCTTGCTTTCCCTTGGATTGGAAATTATTTCAACTTTCTCAATTTTATTGGTGCTGGACAAATTTCGTGGGATTTGCATTCGAAGAAATTTAAAATCCTTATACGGAACAATATTTTTCAAAAGACTAAATTTTGGATTGTCTTTAATTTGCTTATACTATGCTACCAAGCCTCTCAATTGTACTTAGCTCAGAAGGATGGCGATAGTGCTGTTAACAAAATTCTCATTTTCCTCTGGCTATTTGGGACTGCTCAAGTTTGTTTATTTATTATCAACCTTGAAATTCAAGGAAAGGAACTTGTTTATTTCCTAAATCAGTTGTGTCTTTACAACATATCCAATGAAAAATTCAGAGGTAAGATTACTAAACATATAGCTTACAATACTAATGATTATTGATACCCAAACCTAATTAATTACCTAGATTTTCTAAATTTTGAGATTGAAATATTCAAACTTATGTTTATTTTTGAGAATAATTTTATTCCACCATACAAAATACAAAAATTCTCATTTTTCTATAAGAATAATCAATTTACCACATAAAAATATTATTTTATCATAAGAATCGTCGCTCAAGGCAAATCAACTTCCCATAAATAAAATTGTATGAGGACAATCAAAAATTTAGTTAGTATAGCTATATTTTTTTTAAGTAATACAAATTTCATTATCGGAAAGTTAAAATTTAATTATGAGGAAAAAGGAACCTGGGGAGAGAGCAATTTTACTTAAGGGAAATTAATTGATTGTATTGTATTGAGTGGCCATTCTAAAGATAAAATAATATTCTTATGGTTAAGTGATTATTCTTTTATAGAAAAATGACGATTTTTGGTTATATGTAAAACGGATAATTTTTATGGAAAATCAAATGCAAGTCTTTATTTTTAGGTGGAGAACATGTGTATTTTGGGAAGACAAAAATATTCTTGAAATTGGAAATGCTTATTTCAAAGTTAATTATTCCAGCCGCCTCACTGGGTGTTTATGCTACTGCTTGGTCTACCATGGCATTTCAACCCGGAAGACATTGCATCCTCTACATCTTCGTGGATGACATCAAAGGTCACAATTATGCTGGATATTTTTTTGCGACTTTACAGATGCAGCCAATTATTGTGGCAGCGGTTGCAGGATATGTTTTAATTCCACCCTACGGCATTTACGTCATTCGCAATTATTTTTGGCTTCGTCATTTGAAGTAAATATCTAGTTTTCCGAGGGAACGAATGTAAAAAGGCTTATATTTAAGTGTACTTCAAATATAATCGGTTTACCTCAAGGCAAATAATCTTTCTACCTCATATGAATACATTTACCTAATAAATATTTATCCAGTCTCAAGTATCATTACTCTGAACTGATTATTTGTCTCAAGTTTTAATGCAATTTGCTAATAGTACAGTTTCCAAGTAAAGTGAGGATTTTGTACTCTGCGTGAGTTAAATGTACTAAGACATTAGCTTAAAAACTTGAGGCAAAGGTATGTTATCAGCTCGGAATAATGATACTTGAGACTGGATAAATATTTATTAGCTAAAATGTACCTATGAGGTAAAGGGATTATTTTTCTTGAGTTAACCGATTACTTTTGAGGTACATTTATATTTCTGCTATATAAAAGTTGTTAAAAAATATTTAACACTAATAATTTCGGTATTATTATTTCAGGTTTGCAGGAAAACTAAAAGAAAGGATTCAAGCGTATCACAAGCTGCGAGTATTAAACATAATATGCGATGAAAGCTATTTGCAATTCTTTTTCCCAATTTTGATGGGTTGTTTCTCTTCATACACGACTTTTGGTTGGTTTGCTGCCATACGATTTGTTGGACACAATTCAGAAGCTCTAGCACCGTCAGCTTACCTTTTGTGTTTTGTCGGGTTGCCCACGATGTTCTTTTGCTTAACTGCCTCTACAATATTGGGGACTGCCACTGTGTGGAAAAGTTCCTCAGACACTTTAAAAACATTGAACTTGGCTGTTTGCGCTAATAAAGAGTCTAAACAGCTAAGGAAGACCGTTAAATGCATTTCTGCATTTGGTTTTCGCTACGGACTCGTACCAGCACTGACACATAGCCATTTATTTGGTAGATGCAACGATATATTAAACAGTTTGGTTACTCTTCTTGTTTCATTTCCATAAAAGTATTTCAAACTATGAACGAACGCGTAAATGGGGTTTTTTCAGTGTTAAAATATGTTACACTGCTTCTAGAGTACATTCATGCATCAAACTATAGTTTTGTAATGCAGTGAAATGTATTTCTTGCATTTACAAATAAGTGAACTCATATTTAGTCAGATATTTGCTGCAAAAGCTTGCTTGGAAAGACATTTTCAAATGTAGCTAAACAAAACAAACCACTTATGCATTGTGGCTCATCATTTGTATACTTTTGTCATATAGCTCAGAAACTACTAAATATTTAATTTGCTACATGAAAGTATTGGATGCAATTTAAAGGGTCTTAAAAACAATGGATTTTGTCATAAAAAACATTTTATCTTGTCTTAATAGGAAAGCGTCAGATGAATCGTGGAATGTGTCTTAATGCAAGTATTTAATCTGTCTTAAAAATTTTTAATTTTCATTTGGTTTCCCGTTATTCTCCTCGTTGCCCGATTCGGAGACATCTGAGTCACTTAAGCAATTGACAATGAGCTGACTAGCCATAGTAATAATAGTTAATATAATATTGGGCCATGTGAATAAAAAAAGGGAAACGCTTTCCCCCGGGGGAAAAGGTGCTGACATAGGGCTTATAACATGGGTCACCAAGGGTTACACCACCTTTTCCCCGGGGAAAAGCATTTCCCTTTTTTTATTCACATGGCCCAATAATAATACAGCCCAGTGGGCCGTATGCATAAAAATAGAGAAAAGCTTTCCCCCGGGGGAAAGGTTGTTTGACATAGGACCTTTAACATGGGTCATGGGTCACCAAGCGACACACCACCTTTTCCCCGGGGAAAAGTTTTCCCTATTTTTATGCATTTGAAATTGACTTCTGAGAGAAAACAGCACACACGGAATGATGGAATGAAGCGGTTAGCGATCAACTTTTCCTTATCTCTTAGTCTTCTACCTTCAGTTTATACTAATTTACAAGTTCAATACTAATTATTACTACATGCACCAAAACTAATAAGGCATCGAGAATTCATAAGACATCAACATTGTCATGCATGGTTTTGTAGATATGGCATCCTGTTGGTGGCAATATTAAACCATGAACACGAGCTACTCCTCTCTTCATTGCAAAGAACCCTTGTTTTTAAGACAATTTACCATGTTTTTAAGACATGTCAATTAAGACAAATTAAATACTTTGGCTAATTTTTTCATCTTATGACAAAATAAATGCTTTTTTAGGATAATTTACATTGTTTTTAAGACGCTTTAAAATTAATTCGAAAGTATTTACATAGTGTGAGGAATTAAATGGAATTTTTATCAAGTTTAATTAATTTAGTATTCTAGAGCAAAGCTTATTATTATCCTTAAGGTTAGGGTGACTTGGCTGTAGTCGAAACTAAATCCTGGGACAAATGTACTACTATTACAACGAAAGCGCAATTTCTCAAGCGCCTCCCACAATTCTTTTCCTTTGCCGCGAACAGATA
>JABJWA020000218.1:0-26294 GCA_020352615.2 Yoshiicerus persimilis | reverse complement strand
CACGGCTTTCGACCGGGACGGGAAGAGGTTTCCTCGTTGCATCTTTCCACACAGCATTGGTTCTGTCCCTTACCTTTATCGCCCGTCGGGCGTCAAGGTTCGCATTAGATCCCCTTATCTATCGTATTTTTGCCCCCCCTTAAGCCCATACTTTAGGGTGAAAATAGGCCCTCCTCCGTCTTTCTTCTATTATAGTCTAAAATCATTCCCTAAGGCCTGTCTCAGTCTATTATGAGTATTGAATATCAAGGATTTCCTATTGACAAAGGTCTACTCATATTTGATTGGGTGGATATATCTATCCAGGGTACGGCCAGGCTCGAAGAAACACGTGGTAAACTATTTAAAAAAGAATAAGAAATTAAATATTATGAAGAATACAATACTAATCTCTATCTGGGTCGCGATATTAAGGCTTTATGCTGCTAAGAGTAATGATCAACAAAATCAGACACCTCAAATTACTGAAGCTAATTTACCTAGTAAGAAAGATTTCACCAATAGTCTTATTTGTTATGATAAAGATAAATCTCTTATTAGTTATAAACAAGATAAAAGTCTTATTAGTTATGATAAAGATATCTGTAGTGATGCTGGTGATAATGTTGGTGATAAGTTTGTATGTGGAGATGAAAAGAGTAATGAATTATATAAGCTACCACCAAAGATAGATCCTAGTGAAGAAGCTCCTAATAGTAGTTATGATGATGATGATGAAATGACTCCTGATGATGCAATATATCCTTATATATATAAAGATAATAAAAGGACACCTAATAAGAAGATCTCATTATTCGTAAATAATTTTATTAAAAATCTCCCTAATAAACCGTATTTTAAAGATATATGTAGAGCAACAATCTCTAGTAAAACATCAAGGTATCACCATTATGTATTTGATTTATTAGATAGAGAAAAGAAGAAGATACATGATGAGGAATCTTTAGTAAGTCTTCAAAAAAAAATAGAGAATATGACTATGCAATATGAAATTATAAATGAAAAAGCGATATGTATAAAAACTATCCTAATTTAATTAAACTCTTTATTGATGATAAACTTCAAACCGCCAAGGAATATGTTAAAAACAAAGGTGAACTATCTAGCGAAGATTTATTATATATTAATAAGTTTGATGAGTATACTTTAGAGGGTATTATGATATATGTACTAGCCAATCTTTTCCAGAGTATTGATAGTGAACTTCCTGCTGTTCGCGTAGCTACTCTAATAGATCAGATTGATACGCATGTTAGATTCCACGGTAATATTCGTAAAGAATAGAATTCTAAAGTAAAGATGAATGAGCCCGCAAACAATGAGCCCGCAAACAATGAGTCCGCAAACAATGAGCCTGCTAATAAAGATCCTACTAAGAGAGTGGTTTCGAGGTATCAAATGCGTCGTGCGAAGAAAGCTGCTATTGAGTCTGCTGTTAATGAGTCTGCAAGGAACGAGCCAGCAGAGAATGATCTGGCCAAGAATGAGCCGGCTAACAACCCCGTTAATTCTACTGGGTGTAATAATAAGGTTCTTACTAAGAAAGAGCAGGCTGCATTACGTAAAGATGAAAAAGCAAAAGAAAGGTTTAAAAAGAAAGTAGCTAAATGGACCTTCGGTGTCTTATTGGTTCATTTTTTAGAAGATAGAGATTTAATTAAAATTAGTAAAGAATTGAGCCCCGCAGTAACTACATCCAAGAATAAGGGTCATTGGTATTTAGAGATGAATCATTTCGCATATTGTAATTTTGACATCAATAACCTTCCTATAAAACTAAATCTACCTATGGTATGTAAGCCTAAGCCGTGGCAAAGCTTAAAGATAGTCCTAAATCTCTTGCAGATCTGCGTGGAGGTTATTTAGATATGCCGACAGGTGATTTTTATTCACATAATCGATTCAAACTCTTATCCTCGCGCGATATCCCCCATTTTCATATAGAATTACTTAATAGCGAGGAAATGTGTAAAACAATGAATATATTACAGTCCGAACCTTTGAGATTAACAGTGATGTATTGGATTTTATACTCAACAATCGCGATTCATTAGTAAATAAAGGTCTACTTTTACCTCAATATCTAAAATCATTGGATATCAAAAAAGTTACCGATAAATTAAGGGAATGTTACTTAGAGGATGGTATTCATAAAGTCTGTAAATATAATGATATTTTAAATATGTTTATGAAGTGTATTCAACGTTCCCGTTATGAATTATTTATAATAGATATGGCCTCAGCATACAATGGGTATAAATTCTATCTGCCTGCGTTTTTGGATTTCCGAGGTCGAATCTACCGCTCTGGTGTTTTGCATTTTCACGAACGGGATTTGGCTAGAAGTCTTATTGTATTTAGTAATATATATAATTGTGATTTAATTAAAGATCCTGCGGATAGTCATACTATATTAAAAACTGCAGCTGCTTATCATTTCAAGAATTTTGATAGTTATTATAAAGCTAAAAAATGGTATGATGATAATATAAATAAAATTAATGAAGATGTTGATCTCATCAATTTAGCTCTTGAAGCAAAACATCAGTATCAGTTCATAAGTAAAGTAATAACTATCGAAAATAACCACTATAATAAGATTAATATACAACAATTACCGATTACTCAAGATGCATCAGCCTCAGCTTATCAGATTATGAGTTATTTCTTATTAGATGAGGAATTAGCTATGCAAACTAATTTAATTAGTTGTTATGATAAAGATAATGATAATGGTAAATTACAGGATATATACAGTAACTGTCTTGATGAACTTAAGACATATTTACCTAATCATTTGAAAAGTGAGATATGGATATTTGATATAGTTCTTAATGAAAATTCTTCTTACCCTCTAACTCGTACTTTAATTAAAAGTATATTAATGCCTTTGATATATGGTAAGACTAATATTAGCATAGCTAATGATTTATATACTCATTATAAAACAGTCTTAAATAAAGGTGAATGTTTAACTTTAGCTGTTAGTATAGTTGAATACTTTAATATAAAATTTCCGGGTATAAGAAATCTAATGAACCTACTCCGCAATATAGGTTGGTTATGTTCGGCTTTGGGTAAACCCGTGTGCTATCAAGTACCATCATACAAAACAGTTCAAGACTATGTTAAGAGTAAACCAGTAAAAATATGGTTATACGATAGTGTTTTAAAGAAAAAACGTCAAGTAACTCTAAGATACCAACTAATGAAAGGATAGAAGGAAGAGTGATGTATCAACCTTTGTGAACTTTATTCATCAGAAAGATGCTTACATAGCTATGTATATGATAAATAATATGTATGATAATGGTGCTCCCATCTACACAGTTCACGATAACTTTATAACTAATGTTAATAGCTCAATATATCTCCCTCATTTCTATATTAAATATTTTGAAAATCATAATCCTCTAGTGTTTATTAATGAATTTATTAAATATAATCTTAATATTCGTCTTAATATTCGTCCTAATATAATAAAACAACCTATTCCAACTAATGTATTAACAGATAACTTATTTAAGTTAATCCCTAAAACTTTATCTTCCCGTGAGAGGGCTATTTGGATAAAAAGGATTGATAATATAATTAAATCTTATGAATACTATATAGAAAATTCATATAAAGGATTAAAGCCCGGTATAAAGTTGGCTGAGTACAATAAACTGTATAAAAATAGAGGGGGTTTATTATGTTTACACTTATGAAAAATAATATGATAAATAATAATATGATTATAACAAAGGATGAATTTGAGGTATTATGGTTTAAATTTATGGGAAATATAGAACATGAAGAATCCATAGATAAGTATGATGGTTTGAGAGTAGCTCGTATTAATTTTAAAAGAGAATGCATTAATTGTGATGAGATAGTATTAGCCGCTATGTTTCTATTATATAAATACGCATACACTATTAAGTCTGATTATGGTAAGTTTACATTGGGATATATCATGAAGAAAGTCGGCGTTGAAATACCATTTACCGTAGGTCCAGCTATAACATTTAGAGAAAATGGGATAGATTTACCAGTCTTAGATATTCTTAATTATCAAGTCAGAGTTAAGGATGAGGAATACAATGATATGAAGATCTGTGGTATCTTTATTCGAATCTATCTTTCTGATAGGAAGCCTGATGAAGGCGTATCATTAACCAACGATGAGGTTGCTAGTAAAGTATGGTGTTGCTTCAATAGCGATGTTGTAGTTGAACATAAAGAGCCACGAAGAGTAGGATCTAAAAAACAACGTATATTTAAGAAATATATAACATCAATTAAACCTACAGAAATGCAAAGGCAGCCTTTCATTGTAGCTGATACAGAGACTGTTATTATAGAGTCTGTTCATGTTCCTTACGCTATTGGTTTCTTGGTTGTAAACCCCGGCGATGATCTGTTATCTGAAGATAATGGGTATAATATGATTGAAACATATTTTAGTGAGAGTTACCATTATCAAATCTTCCCAACTATCCATGATAGGAGTAATAGGATGTTGTCTGACTTTATAGCGCGTTTAGTAGTTGTTGTTAGACAACACACTTTGGTTCGAACAGTGTATTTCCACAACTTCTCTAGATTTGATGGTATTATGTTATTGAGACATTTGGTTATAAATGGTAAGATGTACAAAATCAAACCTCTTATGAGGAACAATATGCTGTACGAGATAGCTGTCTTTCTTGAAAATAAAATGTCTTCAATCTAAGGGATTCCTTAACACTGCTAACAAGTCCTCTGAATACATTAGCTAAACATCTTTGTCCTCAATTAGGTTCAAAAGGTTCAATCCCAATACATTATAATGATATTTGTCTTGATAATCTTAGTACTCATAAATCTCAATTGATAGAATATATGAAACAGGATATCCTTCTATTAGGTGGTGTAATGCTGAAGGCTCAAGACATCTATTGGAAATTATACAATATAGATATAGTCAATAAATTAACCCTCTCCTCGCTAGCGCTAGCTATCTTTCGTACAAAGTATTACGATTCTGAGAACTGGCCTATCCATATCCCAAACCGTAACGAAGATACCTTCATTCGTCGTGGTTACTATGGAGGCCATGCTGACGTATATATTCCTAAGGGTGATAATCTATACTACTACGACGTCAACTCCTTATATCCTTTTATAATGAAGTCATTCCCTATGCCTGGTGGGATACCTACCTGGCATGGTAGTTTGGAAGATCATGATTTAGAGAAGTTGTTTGGCTTTATTGAGGCCTATGTTGAATGTCCTAACACAATGAATCGACCATTTCTACCTTACAGGGACGAAAGTACGAAAACTCTACAATTCCCAACAGGTAAATTCGTAGGTGTTTATTATAGTGAAGAATTAAAGTATGCTCGTAAACTTGGGTACCAGATCACACCTCTCTCAGGTTACTTATTTGATAGTAATAATAGTACTCCATTCGGGGAGTTTGTTACGGATATATATGAGAGAAGACAAGAAGCTAAGAGAAGCGGGAATGAAGCTATGGGTTATATTTACAAGATACTATTGAATTCTCTCTATGGTCGATTTGGTATTAATCCTCGAAGTACTATCACTGAAATCTGTAAGCCTGATCGATATCAATTATTGCTTAAAAACAAAGATTTTCTCTTTGCTGATAAACTGAGCGAGGATAGCTATATTGTTTCTTACTATACCAATACGGATTGGAACCACGACTGGAAACCACCAAGGATATCTGCAGTTCAATTATCAGCAGCGATAACAGCATCAGCTCGAATTTATATGTATCCATACATTTCAAGATCAGATTGTTACTACACTGATACGGACTCTGTTGTGCTTGGAAGTCCTCTACCTGATGATGAAATCTCTTCAACAGTCTTAGGTAAATTCAAGTTAGAATACATCCTTAAGAATGGCATCTTCTTAGCACCTAAAAGTTATTCACTTACTACTATAGATAAGAGAGATATAACTAAGCACAAAGGTCCTACTAAAGATTTAATAAGCAAAGAATGGTTTAAAGAACAGTATGATGATACAGATAGAATAACGCTGAGTTCAGTGTCTTCTAACTTCAGAATAGATTGGCATAAACTTCATATCAAAAAACAGGGTATTAATGTTAAGATGGGAATCAAAAATGATACTAAGAGGATGCCTGTATATAATAATGAAGGTTTATGGGTTAACACTATCCCGTTTGATGTTAATGACTTGTTAGATCAAGATGTTAAAATACTATTATATAAAATCAAGATACAAAATCTAATAATCAAAACTCTTAATCAGGATCTTACTACTTTGCGAGCAGAAATGGCTGAATTGAAGTCTAAGGTGATGATACTATCGAGAACCCTATTGAAGAAAAATCGAACGCCGAACATCAAGCTGATAAAGAAAAGAAACCTATTACCAATAAAAGGAGTGATGTGATAATTAAAGATATACCTAAGACGAAGAAGAAGAAGGATAAGCCGGGTTAGGCTTGTAAATCACAACATCTTTGCTCAGCTAGCTCCCTGTTGGTATTAGAAGCTTCACCCAACTATAGTGAATGATCGTTCACTATAACAAAGCCAACCCCCTTTCTATGGGCAGGTAGCAGATGGCCACTTCCATGATGGACCGGGAGATAGAAGTCTACGTAGACAATATGATCGCCAAGTCTCTCGACAAAGCCACATCGTCAATCTGAGAATCACTCCGTAAGTCGACTCAACCCAGCTAAGTGTGTCTTCGGTGCGTTTTATTGTCAGCAAGGTCAGCACTCTTGCAAGATTCTCTCGATCTACTGCTTACTTTTGCTTTATATTAGTTAGCCACTTCCCTCTTCGAACCAACCGTTCACTTCCTTACTATCGTCTTATCTAAGAATAGGATGCAGAACCATCTTCGACTAGCTAATATAGGAGAATCGTTGTAACACCGGATATTTCGTATTGTATTCCTCGACGAATAGCGGGACGGAACGTGTGCCAGCCCTTAGGCATCCCACTCTTTTAGCTCTTTTAGACCATCCGGACCGAGGGAGTAGCGAAAAACCTTTTCTTTAAGGTTGGCAGCAGACTTCTCGGACAGTTTTGGATCGACTTCCGCTCCTCTCTAATCAGTCGAGCTTCTTTCGCTCCTTCTGTAATATCCTTCTGGACGCACTTCTACTATGCTATTTCCATACATAAGTAATCCCCAGCTTCTTTAAGTATCACATCCCGCGAGGAAGACATTTCCATCTCCATCAGTCCACTAGCCAGTACCACTTTCAAGTCAGTACTAGTGTCAGCGGGCAGGTTTGAAGATGTCTTTCCTGGTCTATCTCCAGACTTGGCCAGAGAGTAAAATATGCGTTTTCGCACAGCTTTAGACTTTTATTTCCGCTAAATCTTCAAGAGAAAATGTCTTTGCCTCAGCTTCACATATGGCTTTACCATCCTCTTCTAGTAAGGAAGTCCTTCCTAACCTTACCCGTAACCACGACTCCCTTTGATTATCATAAGTTAATATTATAAATGTGGGTCTTTCTCGTCAGGTCTATGTTCTTGCTTTCAATTCAATCTTTCCAATCGGGTCTAGAATGACTTTTTATCCCAGACAAACAAGTCTCCTCTAGCTTAAGGAGTAGTCCATAGCTAAAAATCAATGGGACTAGCTTATTCCAGTCATTGGGCACAACTTCCCTTTCTGTTTACAGAGAATAGGAAGCTTCCTCTATCCCATCCATCTTCTTAGGCAAATAAGATGCTCGCTCACTCCACTACGCCACTTGCGGTGCAGTCTCCAATACGCCACTTTCAGTTCCACAGAGTGTTTCCAATCTTCTTGGGTATAGAGAGGACTGGTGCTAGCTCCATTGCGGGAAGCACCATATGCCGCTTCTGTACCAACGCCTGCTTCCTCCTCTAAGCAAGCCCAGCTCTGAAGCTGAAGTGAGCCAAGCTCAACAATCTGGAATGCTTACTCACTCAAGCTGTAAGGCGACTCCGCGGGCTCAATCAGAGGTTCCTATGCAAAGCCAGCTATGAAGCGAATAAAGCGCAGTTCGCACTCTCGATGGGATTGGTCGGGTTCGGTCAATGAAATGCCTTTTCCAAGCACGATCAGGCTTCAGGGTAGCTTCTGGGAGTGCTCTACGAGAAGGCATATGTGTGACATCCGGGAGTGCTCAATGAGTAAACATCATTCCGTTCATTATCAGAGTAACTCCCACAAAGATAAGAATCGAACATTCCTTACACAGAGGAGCGATCAGAGTTGAATACGGTTGTGCATCAACCAATCCATTCATTCTTCCTCCACTCATCTTCTGAGGAGAAGCACTTTATTTGCATCAAAGACTACCTGCCATTGCTGTTAACCCTGCCATTCCTACCTATTAGGCGCACTTCCTCCATTCATATTAGGATCACGGATCCATACATACCCCGGGATTTTATCATTCTAGATTATTATAATTATATATATATATATATAAGGTATCGCTCGTGCTTCTAGCCCATCGCTCAAGTAGAAGACCAAGCACTCCTACTCGTACGAGAGGTTGAATTGATGACCGGTAACGATCAAGTTGGTATGCCTGTTATTTCCGTAGTCTAAAAGTGCTCACACCCTAGCCGGTATTCTCTTCTAGACTCTAGACGTAGGTCCGCTCCTCGTTCACCACAAACATGTCGAAATTCGGGGAATGAATCAGCGCTTCCCGATACGGCATGCAGCTAGCTGGCTGAACCGATATATAAAGATATTTAAACCATTCAGGTGGAGAGAGAGTGGAATCCTTGGCTGGTATTTGATCGCTAGTTGGTTCGGATAAATATCTTGCTTTGGTTCGGCTTGGAACCTGTGCTACCTACTAATGGTCTCGAAGAAAGGTTCTTAGCTGCCGTTGCTTGGGCGCTAGGGATTGGTCGGCAAGGATTCACTTGATTGAGCACCCTGGGAATGGAAATGCAGATGCAGAGGCAGCCTCCCAAGCATTTGATCCAGGAACAGAAGACATTAGATCCTGCTTTGGTACCTCCATTAGGTCACTGACTCCCATTTCCGTTGATAGGCCGGCGCTCCCTTCTCTCGTTGGGAAGCATTTGAGGAGTTTGGGTGACCAGTAGATAGAGAGCGGGGTTCTCCCCACCTTTCTTTGCCAGGAGAGAGGAAAGACTTGGATTGGGATCGGGTCATATGGAGAATGATGGTGATTCCATGCTTTCGGGCTAGGCATTGGAATGGTCTCGGGCGGTGAAGAAGCATCCCAAAGATGGAATGGGTAATGGAGATGTTGAAGAGGCGGGTTGATTAGTTCTGGTTGGAGGGCTACGAACTCCTTCTCATTGTTCCGCTCCTCTTCTCTTCTTTAATGGTTGACCAGGCACTGAATGAAGGTCGATCATCTGTGTTCACGGATATAATTGAAGAGTGGAGGGGCTCATCCGGCAAGACCCACTCCAGATCGATGCCTCTTGGTCAGACCATTTCCGTATACTGAGATTGACGACATAGCGAGAACACCGAGATCATTCCGTCATAGGGTATTGCAGTGCTTATTGAATTACAATCCTCTCTTCACATCTGCTAGAAAGAATTCTTAGGGCTTTGGAGAGTGAATAGCTCTTCTTTTTCTCTCGATTTCTGCCTTCTTTGGGAAGATAAGAGACTGCTCTCCACCTTCAACTAAGGTAGTCGCTTAGCTAACTAAAAAAGCATCCTCTAACGAGCACACCACTGTATATTTAGATACCCTCAAAGCAAAGGTGAGGAATAGGGCTAGCTAACAAGTAAACGAGAGACGTAAGTGAACGAAGTTGGCATCTTCGAGCTAAGCAAGCAAATAAACTACTTCTCTTTGTTGCGAAGTGAGCCAGGTAAGCAAGGAAGTAATAGAAAGACTAGATGAAAGCTGTCCTAGTGAGGTGCTCTACAGAAGAGTTAAATAGACTGCTAGCCCTTCCTATCTTTGGGATATTAACTTAGACCAGAGTACACCCTGTGACCACAGTTGCCGCGTGGACAAGACGGGAATGAGACTGGGAGTTCTATTTCCTTTATGACTTCAGCCTTGCACCTTACACTAAACTTAATCTCTTGCACGCGCGTATAAGAATACCATCCTGGCTCTTACTTATTCTTGATAGCACAGGAAAGAGAGATTCCGGAATCTCTTGACTTCATAGCTACGCACAAACAGACTTTTCTTATCGAGCGAAAGAACATCATATCATATCATCGGTTAGACTATCCTGGAGTAGTTAGAGTAGTACTTGCTAAAGCTAAACCCCAGTCTACTAGATAAGCAAGTAAAGAAGTGAGACAGATGCTATGGTTTTCTCTCCTTTCTGTCAATTCCTCCCGCTAATCGCGGAAGACTGAGTTAGGGTACGGTATAAAGTCCAATCAATCTACAACTACCATATCCGATTATTCGCTGTTGTCGACTTCTGCAAGTGAATCATCGTTGGTGAAAGCACTAACTTAGATTCTGCGCGTGAAAGTACATGTTCAGATCCAAATTCTCAAGTAGAGCGCCCCTAGGTCTTCTCTACCTACCCACCTGTGTCTCCGGCCAAGACCATGGTTAGGTTCAAGGGTTGATTCGAAGACGCATCTCCTCTCTTCGGGAAGCTAACAAAGAAAGAAAGTGGCCTCCTTGCCTCTGTATGAGCCTTTTCGCTAAGGAAAGTCATGGTTCCTTGCTTGTTCCTTCTTGGATTGAGGGAGTACGGAACCAAGCCCGATGTTCTCTCCCATTAAGTTAAGCAATTTCGAAATTCATTCAAGGCTTGCTTTTAGAGCAATGAAGCTGAAAGATAACGGCATTTACTATAGGAGGAAGGAAGCCAGGGACACGTGCAGACGTCTGACCGGAGAAGAGGCTGCATATGAGTTCGGACATGAAACAGAATCCGTTTTGTCCGTGAGTGGGAGCACGCAGGAAAGATCCAATTCCATGTATTGCGAGAGAATAAAGAATGGAAAGCTACTCTTCTTAACCCTCACCTTGACTTCAAGCAAGATTGAATCAATCAAGGGACTCAGCTGCACATTCATATGAGTAAGCTCGCCCAAATGCCATGATCAGAAAAGGAAGAAGTAGAATAAGGGAAGGTGCCAAGTCTTTTATCTCCTTTGGAGTCTCTCGTCCTGGGACTTTTCTTGTACTTGAATTAGGTTCGTTCCAGTAGCTTGCCATGGTTCGAGGAGGGGTGTTGACAAGGGTTTTGAAATGCAAGAATGTAGTGGTAGACGTGAGGGAACCCGAGCAGATGTCACCCTAGACAGTGAGTCCAGGTGACCCAGATTCTCAGTTAGCCACTCTTCTTTTTCAACTCACACCCAGGTGGTATGTGAGTCTTACACCAAGAATTCATTGACCTGTGCGGAGGTTAATAAAGGTTGTAATACACCATGATTGGAGACAGACTCCATAAGTAATATTGCAACTATTACAGCACCAATCGTATAAGCCATACCTTTCATATATGCTAAATTAAGATCAACAGGTTCAGGTATTCTAGCACATGTTATCATATTCATAGTCTCACCGCACTCGCATGGGGATGGAGTTTGGTGAAGAAAACATATATTGTTATAATATACATCACGGACAGCTTGAACCGCCATTGAAAGATTATCAGCTATATATGGTAAGATTTCAGTATTTCCCATGAAATGATGGGGTACTAAAGCAAACCATATAGTATGACCATAAAACACTGTAAGAAACATAAGAAATCTTGCATCAGTGTAAAGGAGTAAGATATATAATCTAATTGATTTGCAGGATCTTTGATTCGACCCCAATCTCGGCCTGTATAAGCAAACCCCTTCGTATTAACTAAATATTTTTTTATATATAATTTATGATTTGGGCTCTTTCTTATTTGAAGGGGGGTCCATTTAGCTAATGAATAAAGACCTTTAGCCATAGGAAATCCTTTATATTCAATATATTTTAATCTCTCAGCATGGGGGGTATACTTAAAATAATGCTTTATTTTATACATCAATTGCTGTATAAGGGAATTACCTGTAATACTGCAAATACTATCTATCAGTAATAATCTCCTAAATAATCCTGTAAATTGACCCCATACGTGTACATTTCCTATAATAGGGTTAATATATATTTCTGGTTCCTGTCTAAGAAGATGTTTCTTTGATGTTAACTTTAATAATATATTAAATAAACCATTATTATTCTTTAATAATATAGTGTTATTACTACATAAAGCCTCATTTATTGATGTATCAATATTACTGCTACTATCTGATTCTTTATCACTACTTAATATATCATTATTTGCACTTTCATAATTACTTTTGTCTGACTTTCAAGAAAATTGGAATAATTTTCTCTTGAAAGTCAAGATGGAATTTATCCCCGTCCTATATATTGGGGTGACCTTTTATTTTCACTCAGTTTATCCCACCACGAATAAGTGGATCATTGGGGTGAACTCCCTTCTCATTCAAATAGTCATCCTCCTGGTATATCAAAAATTATTTGAATATTGGGATATGCCGGGGGAAAAGAAAAAAAAGGGAGGTCTGGTGTCGACGGGCAGTTTCCTCCGCAGGCTAAAACCCCTACTGCTCCCGAAGGTTCCCCCACGGACAAAAAATAAGGGCTTGAACAATTTGAGATAATCCCCTTTCTTCCTATGAAGATAGGTGACTTGTATTTCTCATTCACAAATCCCTCTTTCTTTATGCTGCTCACTCTCAGTTTGGTTTTACTGCTGGTTTATTTATTACTAAAAAGGGAGGAGGAAAGTCAGTACCCAATGCTTGGCAATCCTTGGTAGAGCTTATTTATGATTTCGTGCCGAACCTGGTAAACGAACAAATAGGTGGTCTTTCCGGAAAATTTAATTATTGGAAGAGGGGACCGCCCTCTAAAGCTATTGCGTCATCGTTTCGAATGGGCAGAACTACTAGGGCTTGATTCCGTGACTTAAGTGAAACCGGATATGTAGGCAAGTACAAGACTAGACTAAGTTGTACCCCAGCCACCTACTTACACTGAAAAACCCAAATACAAGATGAGGTTTAAGAAGAAGAAGAAGAAGCCCGGTTAGCTTGTCATTCCCAAGACTTGTAGGCTCTGCTGTCAGATGAGGAGCGTGGTAGCTCGCCCTGACTTTCCCCTATATGTTCCCACGGGATACCTTTCTTCCTGCTTTATGGTCTGACCATTGCTACTTGATAGAATTCCTTTGACCTGAAGCAGTTGACTTGGAGATTCATAATTGAACAAAAGCGAGTACCGAAGTTTCTCTAGGCAGCTCCTCATCGTTGAAGAACTATGAAACTGCTTAAAGAAACAGCCCTGGAAAGACCTAGGGAGACGGAGACAGAACTTCAATATACCTTCCCCTGGAGGTCGAGGAGAACCAACCGGTCTCTACTTTCAACCTCGACTTTCACTAGTGAAAGATGAATGCCCCTATTCCCTATAGGAAAAGGGTGAGGAAGGATCGATTCCCCGACAGCCTTCCTTGCGGGACTGCCATGACTCATCCCCGAAGTGTCAGAACACAGTCTGATGCTAGGTTCCAGAGTCGCTTTTGATCTCTTAATGCGTGAATAAGAGAGACCTCACTCTCTAGGGTTGCTGTAGGATCAAGAACCAGGCAGTAAAGCTCACGTTGTCGACCTCTTGTCTGTCTTCCTCGTATGTAGACGGGTCCCTCAAGCCGGCTCCTTTCCTCCCCTTCTTCCTCAAAGCACTTTGACTCTTTAAGAACGGGAGTGACAGTGGTCGAAGCTAGTGAATACCAGACGGGGTCTAAGTTCTTTTCCTATTGAATCAGATCTGGCATTAGTAGGAAAAGAAAATAGGATACCAGATATTCCGACTACATGAAATAGAGCACCGGATAAGCCCCAAAGACTATCACTGGAGGTGTCAAAATGAGGAAATATCGCATCTATGCTTTGCGGATGATCTCATGGTGTTCAGCAATGGTGACTTAGAATCTATTGCCATTATCAACAATGTCCTCCATATCTTTCAACATCTTTCTGGTCTCACCCCAAATCCGGCTAAGAGTGAGGTTTTCATTTTATTTTAGTAAAGGAAACCACAAAGAATCAGATCACGAACATGCTGGGTTACAAGGAAGGAAAACTTCCCGTAAGGTAATTAGGGGTACCCCAACTTACGACAAAGCTCAAAGCTAGTGATTGCAAAGTACTTGTGGACAGAAAACCATCCAAACTTCAACATTGGACGGGTAGAAGCCTCTCCTACGCTGGCCGGTTACAGCTGATAAACTCCATCCTTTTCTCCATGCAAGTTTATTGGGCTTCCTCATTCTCCCTGGAAAAGTTGTTAAACAACAAGTAGAACAGCTAATGCGCTCCTTTCTCTGGGGTGGGACGGTACCTCTATCTATCTACGCAATATAGGAGTTCCATTCCAAAACGTACAGCACGGCCTTCCACGCCACCCAAACACCTATCGTCAGTCAACCTTCCCATCAGCCATTGCTCCACCAGCAGTCAGTTCTGCTCCTTTGAATTCCGGGGCTACGGTTCAATAAGTTTTTCAAAAAAAAAAAGAGTGTTCCTCGGGCGGCACAAAACTAGAGATGTAGAATCACATCTTACGCCATATGTACTGAGGAGATCCTCACTCGGGAGACATGGTAACAAGCCCGGTAACCAGTTTCCTCCAATGTGGTCAACCTACCCAGATAAAATGTTGGCATACCAATCAGGGTTCCATCCTTCCAGTGAAGAAGGACTTGCTATAGCAGATTGGAACGGCTTGACTCTCTCTATATACGAGATTTTAGTCGCTTCTCGACTCTAGATTATCCTTGGAGGCGGAAGTCACCTTTATCTTTCCCATTGGGCAGTCACTCTCAACAAGATTCTCTTCTCTTCTTTATTTTTTTATTGAATTGCAAAGCCGAAAGCAAACAGACCAACAAGCAAGAACGATTACTGATTCCCTTACTTATCCTAATCCCCAGGTTGCTATATCTAAAGCATCCGAAATGGATCCGCCTCCTTACTTAATAGGGAAAGCCCTTTCCTTATTGATACTCGTTTTTCTCCCGTATAACCAGGTCTTGTGTTCGGCGAACAATCATGTTTTTTTATCCATTCGTTCCTGCTGCCTTGAAGGAATTCCCCTTCTTTTTCTTTGGCCAGAAATGGGGGAGACGGGAACTATGCCAATCCCCAATCACCAACTGAAAGAGAAACAAAACTTGAGAAAAGAAGTCAATCGATCAGCAAGACATGAAGCCAGGAGCTACTTTTCTCTTAGATTGGAGACTAAGGGGATTACTAGAAAGAGGTCAGCTACTTATCCTCTCAAAACGAGAGCTCCAGGGGATAGAAGATAAAGATGGTAGGCTAAGACAGAAGGAGTCAAGTTAGATCCGCTAAGATCGAGTTGAGATTCCTAATTCAAGTAAGGGACTGAGTGGGCCATTGGCTATGCTATTGAATGCGTTGTCGGAAGGATGCATGGGAGGATAGAATACCCGAGACTAGCTGCCGGAAAGAGCTCATTAGAGGCATTCCACTTTCTTCCAATGAGATGTCTTACGCAAAATGATGGCATTTAGAGGGCTCTGCTCTGTAGCCAGAGTATAGTAAGGAGCGAAGGATAGAAGGGATTCAAAAGGAAAGACTAAAGTACAGTTTAGCAATAAAAAGAACTTTTTAATCCAGCTGCCATTTCGCTAGATACCAGAAAGAGAAGAGAGTTGAGGTGGCACATCTCGACCGATAGGGCGAGGAAAGGCAAGAGAGCAGAAGAATCCACCTTATACTACGGCATCCTAAGGGACTAGTTCTTCCAACCTTTCTTTCAAGTAGCTCTTCCGCTTCTTCCTTATACAAGAATTCACCTATCCTTGCCCAGCTCATCTCACGGAAGGAGACTATTGAGCCCAGCACTTCAAGATACTATAACTCTAAAATAGGCATTTCATATCTATCTTTCGTGCTAACAGAAGCCAACTACGGTATCTCATCATACAATTGACATTGCCTTAACATCTAGTTTACGTAAAAAAGTTTCGACGAAAAGGTGCATTGATGCCACGGTCCTACTGAAGTTCTCTACAGGCTAGCGTACTACAGGGAAAGGAGGAAATGTTCATAATGGAATCTCTCCAGAAATCCAAATAGACTGAGCTTTCGAAGTGGAGAAACTGCTCAGCGTGCGTTAGAATGACTTTGTCTCAGTGGAAGAGGGCAGAGAGTTTACACGAATGAAAGACAGGATAGGCCCAAGCAAAGAGCAGGCTTCACGAATGGGGGGTTCGGAAGCAAGAAAGCGTCAAAAATGAAAGCTAGATTTCGAATTGGGACCCCGAGTGACCCAGCTACATCAACGGTTCGAAATATTTTAGTTGTAACAAATCCAGACACAGAAGTAGATCCTGTAGATTCTATGGATCCCGGTGATCCAGTCCCATTTTTTCGGAGTAGACCTCGCTGTAGAGCCGGTTCTGTCGCAGTTACATATCTAGATCCATATTTGGAAGCAAGGATTGATGTTGCGCGCTAGCGCGAGGTTAGTTAAGGCAAGGAACGTAGTAACTCGACTGTAAGGAGAGGAACGAAGAGAGAAGAAAGATCCGGCCGGATTTTATCAATGAAGAAATTGCGTAAGAGAAAAGAAAGCAAAGAAACCTGCGTTAACCCAGGATTTCTCAAAGCAATACCGGTAGCTAAGGGCTTTTAAGTTGTTGCTTAACACATCCTATTCGAACAATAAAGAAAAAGGGGCTTTTCAGTAAGGATTACAGGGGGTTTCTCAGATAAATTCCGATAGACTATTAAGGATAAAATCCCTGTAAGGAAGATTGCCGGATTGATTTATAATTTAGTAGGAAAGCCAGGGGATTTCTATCAAGGGCAGCTATGTCAGGGATGCTCGTCCGAAGAAAGTGAAGATATCCAGGGAGATTCATAGGGGCGTCTCATGAATTGGCCTCTAATTAGGACTCTAAAACTCCTATGGAAAGGTATTCCAAGGAAGCATCAATCAATATGCGGGAACCCGAATTCAAAAGAATAAAGCCTTCATGCATCCTGGGGAGCTACACCCATCTCACTAACAGGATAAACCGGATAGACAAGTCCTTATTTGAGAGATTCAGCCAGTCTACTGCTTCTGAAAAGACTTCTTACTACTCTAGTTAGGAAGTATAGTTTAAATATGGGCTTCTATCTTATTTGTTCTCCTCTGCGGTAAGAAGAAGTAGAAATCTGCAGTTAAGATGAATGCAAGAATAGGATCTTAGCTCCCGGCTCTACGACCCCATATAAATAGGGCACTACTGTAGTGCTCATTGGGCCTCCCTCTTTATCTTAAAATTAAACCGGCATACTGAAATCGATTGCACTAAGGGGCTTCAATTTAGCTGAAAGATGGAGTTGAAAAATAGAAAGATATTGGTTACATCTCGCGTACTTGCCCATATTACTTATATGGGGTGACCCACTTCTACTTAAGCTGATTCCAAAGCCGCTCCCATTCCTCAAAGCCCTGCTGCAGAGTCAACCCTCCTTCGGTCGGTTCATGAGCTGCCCTAACTCTACGCTCGGTAGCTACCGGATCTAATGCACCATTCTTCGGCCTTGGTTCTTTCCTTTCTATATGCTTGTCCAATCTTTTTCTTTGAAGCAATAGAGTTTTCAAGAAGGTTTATATCATTTAGTACTTGTGCTAAGGAACGAAAGTAGTTTAGTACGGGATAAATCCACTTTCAGAAAACCTTTTAGGGACTCATCAAATTTCTTTTCCTCTACAACGGGGAGGGTTTCACCGCGTTTCACCAATCTTGTGAAAAAGACAGGTCTTTTCCAGGCTCGAAAGCCATCCATATCATATATCATTTCAGTCCTAGTTCCCATATACCCAGTGTAGTAGATGAGTTCATAGCTCTTTCTTTCTCCTAGTGACTACTCCGAGTAAAGACTACTGACCTTAACCCGTTAACGGGTTTTTGGACATTACTAAATAGATTATGAAGAAGCCTCTTCCCTTATTCCCAGTCTGACTCTTCCAATTTGTAGAGTTGGGCAGGTGAATCAAGATAAATGACTAGGGGATTTCCTGCCCACCCTTGGGGTGTCATCAATATTGGCCGATCAGTTAATACTGAAGCTGAACCATCTGCTGCCGCTGGAGTGCCTTTCCCGCAATATATGTTGTCAGGTAAGTATCCTTAGTGTTAGTGAAAGCGGAAAACAGACTTCTGAAAAGGACAAAGGGCTATATGATGGCCCGAGGTTCAGCTTTCAAGGGGGGGATGAGCGAAAGGTGCTCAAACTAGACTATACTATGGGAACGTTCAGAAGCTATGATCGTACCCAGGACCATTCGACGTTTGATTCTTTCTATCAGGGATACCGATGGATGGCTCTGTGATAGGGCAAACAAAACAAGGTGCTTTCCCACTTCCTTTTTCGCTTTGCGCTTCACTTAAGGCATCTTAAACACGAAAGACGGCCTCTCTCTCTCTGAGACATCTCAGCGGTAGTTCTTCTCAATTAGCGACCTAGCCACGTGTAAACAAACAATGAATTTCGTCGATCTAATTCTAATAGTATATAATAGTAGTAGAAAAATAGCATCAGTGTCTATTAGAAGAGTTGCCTATCCCAGGTAAATATAGATAGCCTAACCGAACAAAAACAGAAACTCTAAGGAAATAAACAACCTAAGGCTATTTGTTATGATGGGTAAGTTCCCAGCTTCATATATCGATTTATGCCTTTATAGACTCCTTGAGCACCCTTTGAAAGATAAAAAAAGAAATAGCATATATAGATAAAAAGAAGAAAGCTGTTCATTCGGTGTTCATGCCGTCAACTTTCGTATACTCGTTTTGTTCGTGCATTGTTCTTAAAGCATTCTTTGTGGCCCTATTTGATCTAGTAAGGGGAAGGCGCATAATGGTATGAGAGTTTTGAAAGATGAAAGGAAAGGCCATGAAAAAGATGAAGAGAGAGGCTGTCCCAAAAGGACAGGTACAAGACGAAGTGGCAGAAAGATAGAAGTCTTGCACCCTTCAATGCCTTTCATGCTGATTGGGTAGAAGAAATTTGACCTCGGTTGGTGCACCGGTATACCCCCTCCATCAGGGGATTGTGCGGGAACCGACCTTACCTTATATATAGGCTATCCCCAAGTCCATCCTATAGCTTATATCTAGTGACTACTATCCTTTTCACTAAGCTCTTGGAATCTTTCTATCCCAAGCTGCTCACTTGGAGTTGTATGTTTATGGGTAAGGGGAAAGCAAATAAAATAAAGGCTAGTCCTATTCATCCTTCTTGATAGATTTCTTCATCAACAAGCAAAGAGAGGTTTAGGCCATGATCCAAGATTCTCAACAGGAACAAGGAATCCTCATTCATATTGATCTGTTGCGAAGCTACAGGGGTGTACTCACTCGAGCGTTAAGCCGCGAGAGTTACAGGAGAGGAGCGAAGCTGCTCGAACGAATGAATGTGAGAGGAGCGAAGTGAGAGGCGGATATGCTAGTCAAGATTTGGTTGTCACTCGAGTTACAGGAGAGGGACTTCGTACGACTAACTTCGTACCTTATGCCCTTAAACGCATAGCAGACAGCTATCTTATTACTTTGAAAGCCACGTTTCACTTCTCATATGTGCCTCCCCTAAAAGTCTCCTTTCTTCTTGACGGTTTAGAGCTTGAACGTGGGCCGTGGTATCTGACGGGACATTGGCCTCCCTCCCGCTACGGCTCGCTGTACGTTCCTTTAGCTATAGGCGTGTCCAATCCGAGAATAGTCCGTTCCACATAGTGCAAGGAAGCTCGGTGGGGTTTCATACGAGGGTCCTGCGTACTGTGCCATCGTCCAACCAGTACAGTATGGCCATTTCAAATCGCCCCGCGAAGCTTTCGGGAAGAGGGGTAGTCTTGCGTTCAGAAAGAAAGGTTATCGTATCGAGATTATCAATCGCTCTTTTAGTGGGGAGGAATAGTGCAGGAAGGGAGCGAGACCAAGCCGAGCCGTTTCGCTGACACCGAGAGGAAAAGGCTGATTGATGGCACTAAACTCTGGGATTTGATAGATAGCAATAAGTTCCGCCGTCACACTATCTGGTTCAGGATGTTCTCTAGCTTGATTTGAGCTCATTGGCTCACCAAGAGTCATTCACTCCCTAAAGAGATTTTAGAAGAGTCACTAAGATAAGAGTTGTTATAGGATTTAACGAAAATAGGTTTATAGTAAGTGTGCCTGCATATCTCTTTGTTGTAGAGACCTTCCTTGCCCTGCTTAGGGCTATGTGATAGCACCCAAAGGGACCTATTCTATTTGAACAAGACCACATAAACTATAGTCATACGGTCAACCGAACCAAAGCCAAGCTAAATCCTCTGCCCTTCGCTCCTTCCCGGCTCCACTCCAGAGCAATGCCATGACCCGCCTTCCATGCGGATTCCTTCAAAGAGAAAGTCAACCATTACCGACCGACTTAAAGGAAGTGAGGGAATCAAGCCGGTGAATTAGAGTTAATACTAGAGTAGCTCACCTCAGCCTGAAACTTCTAATAGATAGAGATGGAGTACGTAGTGAGAGTCAAGGTTGATTGATGAGTTCAGTGGACAGGACGATCGATGTGAGGCCTAGGCCAAGTCAGTACCACGTGTGTGTGCAGGAGCTAACGATCCGTGCCCCCTATTAGCTGATCGAGGGGAAATTTCATTCTCCTTTCGAGGGGGATCCTTTCTAGAGTCATCGGCCAGCCATAAGGAATGAGAGGATACTTTTTATTTTGAAACCTTCATATCTTTCTGGAGACAGAGATCTGACTGCTACCTTCTCGAGTCTGACAGTCTAGTCTTCTAGGCTTTTAGCTTTTAGGATCCTTTTTCTCTCTGATCCTTCGTGCGTGATTTATTTTATTCCTATTTAGCTTTCTTTTAGTTGCCGTCCTTGGAACACTCCAACTGTGAGTTGGCAGCCCTTGGAGTGTGCTATAGCGATAGCCGTCATAACCCCAACCCACTCTGCCTGATATGCGAATCCGCTGCCCCAACGAAAGCTCAAAGCATCCATGTACAAAACCTCTGCAGTTTCGAAAGATTCCTCCGCATGACGATGGTCCTGGCTGACCTCTCGAGCATCCATCTGTATTCACTTTCATCCATCCAGGAGGTGGAGGTTGCCATTGAATAGAGTGGATCACCGGAGCTTTGCGTGGTTTCCCTTTAAGCCCCAACGCCCGAAGTCTAAGCGGATCAGTCTGCGAATTGATCATGGATCCGATGTCAAATGAGTTAGCTTCCCGAAGCGCAGCCGAGTCGTTCACTGCCAAAGGCGGGGAAAGCTAAGAGAGAAAGGCCGGTAGGAGAGCAAGCGGTGGTCCAAGGAAGACTCAGACTATAAGAAGAAGGGGCTTTCAAAGGCTCTGTCTTTCGACACTGAATCTTTTGACAGATAGGCATCTACGAATTCATATGGGCACGAGAACCGATCCTCATGAGGAGATCCCCTAACGAGGCCCCAAACTAGCGAGACAGCGAAGGATTTGAGCCTTGTTGTGATTCCCCTTAATCAACCTTTCATCTTTGTTCTCCTCTACGCAGTTTGACGACTTCCTTTGAGGAAATGATTGGACACCAACCAGATGGCACATTCCGAACGGAGAATCCAGCCTAATTAGTGATTCCCTTTGGTGGGACTAATCCAACTATAGATTTGACTCTTGAGTCGGTAATGCCGCTGGTGGGGACTAATCCAACTCTTTCCACTAAGTAGCGGTGAAAACCTTAGTCTTAGTATTTTTAGAGGAAAAGAAAGCCAGTAGGGAGGAGCAAGTCTCCCAGTTTTTGTGTTATGCCAGTATCCTGCTTTAGGTCTGACGGCTTTAGGGCCCCTTGAAAGGGACTTTTCATTGATAGATCGAACCAAAGATCGGAGTAACCGCCTCCCGCTAAAGCAATTGTAGAAGCTCCATCTCCAATTAATGTAGCAGCTTATAACATCCCCCTCGGGTGACTGAACTACCAGAATTCCTTACAACTCGTGCCCCATGCCGGTAGTTGCCTTTTCGAGACCAATCCTTGTGCCTTTTTTTATGAAAGGGGTAGAGCCTTATGTAAACTGAGAAGGGGTATGACCTAAACCTGCTTTAGCTGTGGAAGAAGGCGCCAATGATCCTTCCCTTCATTGGCCTAATAATCTAAATCTTTGCTTTGGCAGTTTGGCATAAGTTGGCCTCAAGCTTTCTTTCCTTGAAAACCCTATTATTGTGCCCATCCAATGAGCACCCTAGTAGAAGGGACTATCTAATCTACTGGAGCTACTGCTGCCACTTCTATCTTCTTTCTGAAGATACGGCATTTAGTAGTCAAGCTCATCCAGTCTATCTAGGAACCCGGATATGGGATTTTCCCTTTGAGTCCTCTTTGATCTCTTACTACTAGCTGTGGGGAAGCGTCAAAAAGACCTTGTCCCTAATTGTCTTAAAATCAGTCCTACTGATGCCCTTGATCTCACTCGACCTATTGACTTTCTTTGAGACAACCAAAGCGATTAAATCCTTCCATGGAAGGATTTAAAGTCCCTGGGCAGATTCAATAGCTGCCTAAGAGCCTAGTTGTCCAATTCCTTCTACTGAAGAAGTAGCAATTCCCTGCACTCCGAAGAGTAGCCTCCCATTAATAGCCTATCTTTCTAGGTGCGTTAGGATGTGACCCCTTCAATTGTTAGAAATTTCCCTTTATGACTCGTCTTCTTTTAATTGGTCTATCCGGAGATACTAAGCCTGGAATAAGTTTCGATCTATGGCAATTTCTTTGTAGTATTTGTAGTAACAAGGCCAGTTAAAGCTGTCAGATATAGGGGAGACTGCCTACTTCAATCAAGTTCAAGGCAGGCTAGCTCAGTACAAGATTCCCTTCCTTTAAATAGAGCTACTTCCCGCTCTTCTGTCTGTCATCTGTCAACCGGTAAGGGTCGCATCTGTCCAGTAACTGTCCTGTAGGCGGTCCAATCGCTCATCCGTCCACGCGTCCTACGAAGACAGTCCTCTAGCTCTGTTATGAGTGAATTTCTATGGACTATTTGATCTAAAAAGAAGCCCTGTGAAAGCCAATTGATGAAAGATCTGACCTCGCTGGAACTACTAGTAATGATTGTACAACCGAGAATGATTCTGTTTCCTCAAACAAAATCAACCAAGCTTTCTGGTCCTGCCATTCCACCAGACGATATCTTCCTGCGGTTCCAGTACGTAACTCTCCTACACATACATACCCAATCACAAGGAAGAAATGCCGGCTCAAACACAATTGGATTCTTTCCTTTCTTGATCTACGTTAATCGACAAAGCCAATCGAAGGTCAGATCAGTGGCTCAGTAGCCTTCCTGCTAGGCGATCCGCCAGATCCTTGAAAATGGGTAGACATCCGCTCACCGAGGAAGACCCCATGCTAATGCTAAGGAAAGCAGTGGAGAAAGGAAGCAAGCAAGAAGCGCCCTCAACTACTGATTACCAATAGAAAAGAGACCATAGATAGCAGATTCCAATCGATGCAAGTCAGATAAAAACTTTTCACACTAGGTTCGATTGACCTGCTTCGGAATCTTAGTATTCATGGCTTTCGCCTCAACCAGGGATCTTAGAGGCTAGCTATAAGTGCAATTGCTTTACCGAAGGTCACATCAACGAAGGAAACTCTTAGAAGCAATCAACAGAAATACGTAGGGAGATCGCTATCAGAAAGGCAGGACTAGATGGCATTCCTAACTCTGACTTTCTAGTTCAACCCTTAGAGTGTGAAAGGAAAGGGCAGAAGGTCTATTTTGGGGTGGGTCTAGAGCGAAGGAAAGAGATGTGTGGCAGAGGGCAGTTGAGGCGTCGAACGAACATGTTTGAGTATGGATCGTAATTGAGCGAAAGATCTGCTCATCGAAAAGTGGTCAACAAGCGAAGGTCTTGACCTGGAAGGATCGAAGAGAGCGCTAGTAGATCGAGCTGTAGGCGCATGGACTTGGCTAGTGAAGCACAAACCACTCATCTTTCCATAGAGAGTGCTACCCTAGAGTAAGATGAGCGACCCCAGTGGCAACGTTAGTCCCAAGGTAGCTTGCTTACTTCACTAGTCAACGAAGTGCGTAAACAAATAAAGGAACATTCTTGCTTGATCATTTGCTCTGACTAGACCGCCCCCCCTAGAGTACGAGACTGGTTCGCCATAGGTCCGAAGTTGGCTACTGATTGGATAGAAATCTCGTGCAAACACGATTTACTTATTTTATGACGTGACGAAACCCGGAATTTGACATCAATTGCTCGGAAAAGCTCTTTTGGAGGTTAGCTTTTCAACTATTATCGTACTATAAGCATTTTCGAGAATCGACCTTTAAACTATGCCAAAAACCCGGTTTTTTAGCCGGCCTAGCCGATTTGTAAACAAACGTAGTGTTATGCTTAACACATGCATGATGGAAGACAGTTCCTTTTCTCAAATATGAAAGATCGTATTTGAAATCAACCGAAGAGAGGCAAACAAAGTCTTTTCTTGACCTCGGAGCCCAGGAATGAATATTCAGAAAGTTTCGCTGCTCCAAAGCTGTCTCGGGAAAGCTACAACTCTGAACCAACCTGTCTAAAGCAACTTTGCAGTTTCACTACCGAAGCTTACACCATCTTCTGATGAAGGGGCAACCGGTCGATGGTCAACAAAGGATCCTATCTCAAACTCAAAGGCATTTCTTTCTCGTGGGCAGAATCGCTATTTTAGGACCCCTAAAGATAGCCAACAGGGGTTCAAAAGTCGCATTTTTCTTGACTGACATCGGCCTTCTAGAGCTTCAAGAGGGGAAAACCAGAGTCAAAGATTGGATTTGTGAAACCAACCAAATTCAATGTCTTTCTTTGACTCTACACCTCTACACTCTACTTGAATAAAGGGTTTTGCCTCCGAAGCTAACAGCCGCTAAGCAGAGGAGAAGCTCAGCTATACAAAGCAGTCTAGACTAAACGAACAACATGGGACTCAAAGAAGGATCAATCCATTTTCATCTCTCCTTAGAAGGGAAATCAACCAACCAATACTTTTTACAAAAGGGAAACTCATGAAATTTCCTCTCCTTATCGACTAACTCGCCTAACCTACAAGCGGAAAGAAAGAGTTTCACCTCCTCTGCGAAACCTCTGCTCGAAGCCGAATTCCTCTTTTTCCTTTTCTGCGTGCCATTCCTGCGATGTTTCAAACAACACATGTAAAAAATATCATAAGAGAAGAATTGGCAAGTAAAGTCGTACGCCAGGTTCACCAGGTTCTACCACTGCAGGGCTCAATCATGCTAGTTAGGCTATATGCTTAACACATGCAATTCGAACTTCTTTTTTTTTCCCTTAGCTGTAGATTCGAAAGTCACTCCGTTGGGTTCAATGCCGCTAGTCCCATGCTTTTTGTTGGTCAACAACCACATATCGTTTCTTTTCTTAACTTCAAGACTCAACTGGATAAATTCACTTCAGCACTGGTCATGTCAGAATTTGCACCTATTTGTCTCTCATTCGTGATCAGTCTGCTAGTTTCTTTGATCTTACTCGGTCTTCTTTTTGTTAATCAATCGCAAACAACACGAAAGTTGCCCCCTGGCTTTGTTTTTCCTATGGCTCTCGTTCTTTTATCTTGCTTTGGCACTCCGGTTGCCTTTTGTGCCGACTCTTCCCCTTCGGATTTGTATACGTATACTTCCGATCTGCTGGAAGACTCGGCGAGTTCCGGGCGTAGTAGTAGTACCTCAGCGGTCAATCAACCGCTTCCGGGGGAACAAGCTATGCCTCCCGCTCTTCCTGTTATGCAGGAAGCTGCTAATCGGGCTCTGCCCTACCCCTATCAAATTAATGAGATTATAGGGGGGGACAGTGTTGAATCCATCCAACGGAGGCTTTGGGGGGATTCCCCTCTCCTTCCGCCCATGACATCCGAATGGCCCGCCCGGATTCAAGCCGAAGACCTCTTCGAGGTCAAGGTGGATATAATCCGGAAGATGACGGGCCTGTATCCAAGTGGCGATTGGATGGGACGGGGGGCGCGGCCCTGGACAATCCTCGTACCGCCACTGGCGAGGAGTCCTTGGGTAGACTGCATCAAATGCTTGACGACCTGCAGACTAGGAATTTGCGATCTGCAACCTTCTGGCTGTTGGTCGAAAGAGTGCCATTCCGGGCGGATCAACACTCAGCCACCTAACCTAGGACAGGATGAGATCGCGTGCAAGACGCGACGCTCCCTATGATATCTGAGGTCTTTTTCCCATGTCTTTCTTGGTTGGTAAACCCAACCGGCGATC